>PQXJ01000047.1:0-125943 GCA_004786225.1 Botryotinia narcissicola
ATACTAATTATAAAGTTTTTTTCATTCCAATTATATATATCTCTTGGTTGTATATTGTATTTTATGGTTACTTTTATTAACTAAATTAAAAAAAGAGGGATATTAACAAAAGCGTTTTAGATAATAAATATTAACAACAATAGAAAATAGTTTAAATCAGATTATAAAAGTAATCAAATATAGTAATATTATTGGCTTTTATATATAAATTATTAATGTAATAGAGATACCAACTTTTAAGATGTATTGAATACCTTTTAACAAAATTACTAGTCTAATTTTTTCTTATCTTTTTGCCTAGGATCTCTTTTGTAAGGTTTTTGATTATGCGGTTTGTAGGAGGGATAGATCTCTATGTTAACTTGTTGATTTGATTAATTAAAACCTTCTTTTGATTATTAGAAAGTGTTTATTTTGTATCAAAAAGGAACTGTTTTTTCGAAATAGTTTTATCTTTATATCATCAGGAGAGCATGAATCGATCAATTTTAAAGAAATTAGTTGTCTAGATGTATTTAGGAGTCTGAATCCCTTTCAAATGATTTAACACAAGCTTTATATAAGCCTTTAAAGATATATTATTGATGTTTGAAGCCATAATATTGATATTTTCAAAGTCGTGCACATAGTAGGGACGTGCACATAGTGGGGAAATCGGTTACCCCACGTCACCGAAGTCACACAACATCCTCTGGTCTTTCCTTAACCCCTCTCTTCTTAGCTTTATTTACTAGTTTCACTACATTGTCAATATCAATGGGTGCACTTTTCGCCGTCCTCACCATTCCTTATCGAAGCATCAGAGAATCTATTGAGAAAAGTCGCAAGCAGAAGAATAAAATTAAACAAGTAAATAAACAAACAAAATCTGCACCGGGAAGTCGCACACCGAGTGTTTATCGTGAGACGGGAGGAAGAACACGAAGAACAGAGAGATTAGAAGGAAGAGTTAGTCCAGAGAAGGGAAGATCGCAATCATTAGGTTATTTACCATCGTTCGAAACGCCTCGGGCAGAATTGGAGGCAGATTTGGGCAAGGGAGTAAACAAGGGAAAGGGAAAAGAAATCGAAGGGGCTTCGCTGCAGAAATTGTCGACGGTGTTAAGGACGACGTCGCAGAGAGATTTTGCGTTGGACGCTACACAGCAGGTAGAGGTTATTGCGTAGACGAAAAAATCAAGCTTGCGATTCCTACTGCTTTGTTTTCTCGACAAGGACGAATTGGAGAGTTTGGGTCTGAGAGATCTAGAATTGGGCAGCGTTTCTTGCATAGCTCTGCGATCTTCAGATATACTAAGGAGAATAAAAGTCCGAAGGAAATAAATACAAGCACACAACCTCAAATATCATCCAAACGAACGAAGAACTACACAGACAAAATGGGATCAGACGAAGATTATATGGCGTTCCTCGATAAGGCCAACGAGGATCCCAGTGCCGGCACATCGAAAGCTACGAGCAGTAATAAAAAAGCCGAGTTCAAGACCATGGATGATGATTTGGATGTACCTAGCGTGTTGGTTAGAGCAACGAAGGATGCGTGGTACACCAGTGATGCCGATGAACCATTTGTTGTTGTGGCGCTGAAATGTGAAGGAGGAATGCCAGATGAAGGTTTGTTTCTCGCTCTTTATCGAGAATTCTGGGAAATCATTGGTGTATATATACTAACAAGAAATAGAAACATTCGCGAAGCTCATAGCCCACCCTGCTCCCGCAGACGCAGCGGAAGAAATACAGATTATGGATATTGGGGAGTGGGATCCACAGGGACAATATAAGCAGATTGTACAGGCAGTGAGAGATGCTAGTAAGGGGAGCGATGTGAGGGTTTATAGAGTGTCAGGGGAGGGAGCGAGAGTTGAGTATTGGGTTGTAGGGGTTGAAGGGGGGAGATTGGTTGGAGCGAAGGCGTTGAGTGTGGAGAGTTAGGGGGTGAGGAGGAGGAAGGGAAAAGATTGTTTATACCTGACGTTTCTTGACTTTTACATTTGACTTTGGAGGTGGGTTATTGGGGGCTTGGGGTACATGATATAATGATGATGAAATGATCAAAATGAAAGACAAAATGGAGATTTTCCATGAGATGAGTTGTGATTCATTCATCTTTCGGTAAGGAAATACAGATATGCCTATCCAGGTACTCGTTGTCGAGTGACAATGAGAACTTAGCATGGGCTACACGATGCATTTTTCTCTTAAAAGGCTTTTTGGAAGATACTATCAACCTTTTTTTTCAATGTCTTGGTTTTATTTCTATATTCTAAATCATTCTCGTTGCTCTTGGCCCATTTCTCTGTCCGCGAATCTGCCAATTATGTTCTTCGTTCCTTCCTTTTCCATTGTATCCAACTACCTAATACCTTTAAAAAACAAGTAGTGAATGTGCAATGAAGCATAACTTTCAATCCTCCCCCCTCTCTACCTCGCCTTCCTTGTACTCTTCTCCGTTGCATCCAACTACCTAATACCTTTAAAAAACAAGTAGTGGATGTACAACGAAGTAGAACTTTCGGTATCCTTCTCCTTCACCTCCCAGATATAGTTCCAGGAGGTGGTCCAGATCCATCCGATATATAATTACTCGGCGGGTTCATCTCTTAAGATCCCTCCCTCCTCTTATAATCTTTTCGTCCCCGGAATCTCGTATTGTTATACACATATATTTCAATAACGTTCCTCTATATACTTCAGCTCCCAGCATCATTGATAGCTCCAATATATATAGGGCTACAACTATTTATAGGCGTCCGCTCGCGATAGTCCGTATCGCAGTTCGATATTTAGGAGCTTTCAATGTATGAGGGCACTTGAGTATTTGAAAAGAGATCGATGTTCGAGACGCATTCAATCTTTTGGATGATTTGAGGATTCGGATTGGATTCCAGGATTGGAAGGCTTCGATTGTCGGATTCTGGTTGAGACAATGGGATACGACGCTGGGACTGCTTGTGCCGGCACGAGGTGGGAAGGCGAGAATTGGTTTCCCTTCGCGGAAGAGTCTTTGCTGATAAGCGACGCAGTTTCCACATGGCCACGGGTATGCTTCAACCTTGTATCTAATCCTGCTTTGGCTTGGTAAATATATGGGTGTCTGGTTGACCCCATTCCAAATTAACCCGTCGCTAATATGATAGGGTGTAGCGGCTGTGACTGCAAACTTCCATATTGGCTTGTATGTTAAGCGACCAATAGCTTAAATCTTTACAGTCGTAGTGCTCGCAGGAGATTTACAATACTACAACAACTATCACTACCCAGGTATTAGATATATCTGCCGTTGATGAGACGGTGATTTATCTCACAAGTATGCGCAAGCTCCTTAACATCTCCTCATAGTACCGATCTCACAGCTCTCGCCATATACCACAAGTCAATGAATCGGCGATTATCCACCTCGGTCCAAAAATATCTCGGTGGAGGGTGGCCCAAGCAGTGCATGGTCACAGTTGAAACCGTCCATTGCGCTGCTGCATCAGCGAACCTCTCTATTCTTTGCGCCTCGTCCCATTCTCGTGTAAAATACTCGGTATAAGGTATTTCCCACCTAAACAAATACGCGCCCATTCCTGCGTTAAATTGACGAGGGTCGTACCCGGGGAATGCGGATGAGAGTCGTGTGGCTTGGAAGGCAAAGGACAGAAAGTAATAGAGGAGCAACCGCGGATTTGGGTTCTGGTAGACCTCTGGGTGTTGGCGTTTGTGCAGCTGCCATTTATTCCAAATTTCGTGGGAGATTTCGGAGTGGAAACCGAGATCCAAGAGGGTTATGCGGTGTTCGTGCGAGCCGCAGGAGCAGATGATGTAAGGGGGTGGAGCGGGGATTTCGAGTGGAGGAGCGGGGGCGTCGAGTGGGGGAGTGAGGGAGTAGGGTGGGGGAGGGGAGCTGGGACGCGCGATGTCGAAGGCGTCTACTTCGATGAGGGGGTTGAATCGGCTGAATCGGACGGACCATACCGCCCGGGGACTGCGGATAGAATTATCCGGGTTGTTGACCGCAATGGAACCGTTTGTTTCGCTCATTTTTCCGGTTTCGAGATGAGGATTCGACGGGGATGGGTTTCTCGTCGGCTCGGTTATGGAAGTTGTTTGATGATGGTTATATGTATGGTTGTTAGAACTTCGGATGAAGAATATGATCTCAATTCGAATTTCGAGTTTATATGATCGTCTGAGATGGAATCCGATATGAAGATGTATGAATAAATCGAACTGGTAAGAAAAGTTTTCCTTGCTCAAGAGTTTTTTGATATAGAAATGAACGAATAAATGGAATCGATAATTTTTTTATACGGATTTGGAGCTCGTGGAAGAGAAGAAGCGAAACCTTCAAATTCTTGGAGCTGTTTACTAACTCCATGCCGTCTCGAGTCTAAAATCTTGTGTGGCGTCTCTCGGCGAATGTGCTTTGAGAAATACATGACAGCTCTCAGAAATTCCTAAAAGGTAGAAAATAGTGGATAAATTCCCATCAGTAGCTACTTAGTAGGTATCTAGTAGCTATAGATTTTGTGTAGATGGATTTTGAGAGGAGAAAATATTACATCATTATGTAATTTGAATTAAAAAAACTACCCATTCGTTACTCGATAGCAGTCTATGTATGCCCAATTCTATATTTCCCAGTCCTTTTCATTAATTTGTCTATTAGCTTCATAGAAAGTTTCCTTGGCAAGTACTCCACTGCGTACAATTTACTCACAAGTTCCCGAACTATGCAGCACCACCCATCGATGCTTTCCCTTTCAAGTTCTTCCACGGCCAGTGACTTCCGAAAGCGACAAACATTGCAATTCCACAACAAGTGATTGCCAACGCATATGTAACTTTTAGACCCTGCAAATAACTCTCTATAATCCCCTCGATCAACTCTCCTTCTTTTCCAAACACATTTCTTAATTCGCTAACCCCTACTGACAATACCTGGGCTGGAGAAACCGAAGGTGCGTAGTGGGGAAGAACATGTAAGATACGGTTTGCGAAAGCCGCTTCTGCGATGGAGATGAAGAATGCACCTCCGATTGTTTGCAGGAATAACACCATCGCCGTCGCGGAAGAAAGATCGGCTTGGGAAACGGTCGCTTGGGCGGAGATGACGGGGATTTGGAAAACGAAGCCGGTGGAGAGACCGGCGAGCGCTTGGTAGCCTATCCATTGTGCGGAGGTGGAATCGACGCCGAGCGTGTAGAGGAGTCCACAACCTATTGTTGCGCCGGCTGCGCCGATGATCATGAATGGAACGCTGGGAGAATGTATTAGTAAGTTTGAGACTCGAGGAAGATGCCATGCTGAAATGATACTTACAAATGACCAAACGCAGATATTAATCCTCCAGAGATGATGGTTGCGATAGTGGTACCGATAATCATTGGCAAATTTCGCACACCGGATTGAGAAGCCGAAACTCCAGAGACGACTTGAAAGTAATAAGGAAGATAATAGAGTAGAAGGAACCATCCGCCGCAGAGAAAGAATACATATACCATTCCTACAGAAACTGTACGTTCTTTCAACAAACGGCCGACAATAACTCCACGCTCGCCTTGGAAATATTGGATTACAATGAAGAGGATGAGGAGAAGGACGAAGCCGATAAGAGTGCCAATGACATCGGCAGATTTCCAGGCTTTCGTTTGGCCACCCCATTGAAGAGCCAGGAAGAAACAGACGAGACTGGCCATGATTGTAAATGTTCCGGGGAAATCCATTTGTAAGATCTTTTCCTTGAGGGTGGCAGGAGTTGGTACTGCGTTTTTAGGTGTGGTGAATACTAGGAAGTCGATGTATTAGCACTTGTATTGTTTGAGATACAGAATATGGAGAACAGATCAACTACTCACGAAATAGGATGATAGCCCCTGCGAGTCCACCGATCGGCAGATTAATGTAGAAACACCAACGCCATGTCAATTTATCTGCAAACACACCACCAAGAAGTGGCCCTACTACGGATGCCACTCCATAAGATGCGCCTAGAATACCCGTATAAGCTGCGCGTTGGGAGGGAGGTGCTGCGAATGCTATGATTGTATATGCACCGGAGGCAATTCCAGCACCACCAAGTCCTGCAATGGCTCTGCCTACTATTAAAGCGGTACTATTTGGAGCAACGCCTATGAGTTTTCGAAATTAGTGTTTGTGCTATAATCCGGACTTTGAGACAACGTACCGCAGAGTAGACTCCCGAGTTCGAAGATGAAAATGGCGATGAGGAAGGTTATCTTTAGTGGAAAGTATTTGTAGGCCTTTCCCCATGTTGATTGAAAGGAACCGACTGTGAGAAAGAATGCAGAACCATACCAGCCGACAAGATCTAAACCGTGGAACTGGTCGGTGATTTTAGGGATTGCTGTGGCCTGAAATTATATTAGCTATACACTCGAATATATATTGTGATTCCTGGTCGCAAAGCAAAAGGGAGAGAGAAAAGATATACATACCACGATCGTCATGTCTAAAGAGACAAGAAAGATGCTGAGTGATAAAGCAATCACAATCATCACCATTGCAAAAGCCTTTGGATACTCTAAACCATCTTCCCCTGGGCTATTATCCTTTACCTCTCCACTTTCTAAGTCCGCACCATCTGTGCTGTTCTTTTTCTCTCTCGATATCGAATCATTGATCGAAGGAGCAGTACTCTTTTCCAACTCGGCATCAGATACCAACGTTGTTGGCCTTGAGGTTTCCATGTTTGCTCGATCCTCTCGAGACATCAAACTTGTTATTTTATTATCTTGATCAAAGTAGAATAGACAATCCCAAAGCAACCGCAATCAATATTCGAAGAAGTAATGAGAAAATATGAAAGTATAAAAGTGAACCTGATTAATATTCAAATTTATTTTCTTTCATAATAGCACAACCGGGATCCCTTTATAGAAAGCCTCTTTCCTCATCTCACTCGAACGCACTCACACTCGGGTATTAGACGTTAACCCCTTTCATAAGACCGCCTTGCGGAGATGGTGTGACGGAGACGGCTTGGATCTCATACTGATCACTCAGGGTAATCGACATACGCGCTGACATATCCTGCAATAACTCCGCCGATGAATCACAACGAAACTTGAACCAAACCTCATCAAAGATACTGCAATATCTTGTAGAACATTCGAAATTGCATTCCATACCCCAACAAATGCTTACCCATTGGGCCAAGTTTCAAGCGCTTACATCTGACAGACCTCAACTTACCGCTCTCGTCAAAGAATCCTTATTTGATTTACATGTAGTCAGCATGCTTGTGCATATTTGGGTATCAAAAAGAAAGGACAATAAGATAAATGGGATTTGATATGATAAGTTTTATGTCATGGTCAAGTTTCCGCCGAAGTGCGGCAGGAGAGAATGATAAACAAATAATCAGATTCGGCGGAGATGACGGTCGAAAGAGGATAAGGGATAAGCGAATGAAAAGGAAAATGAAAGTGAATGAGTCACTCTGAGAAACAATGACTTCTGGTTACACAACATTTCACGTCCCTCCACATGGATGTTTTGATCAAGTGGCAGAATATACTTACGGAAAGCGGTGTCAATCAATATTTGTCTCGTCTCTTATTCGAAACGACGACGATGTTCTGGACTACACAAATTTTATCGATATGTTGAATCGTAAGAAATGGTTTCTGTAAAAGTTGAGTAAGGCTGGGACCTCTGTGTTTTAACTCTTTGCAGAGACTCATCCTCCCATTTCATAATAATACGAATCGCTGAAGTTTGGATTATCAGGATTCCAGCATCGATCAATGGGTACTTAGGTACTCGGACTCATGAAATGGCTTCAAGATGAACATACGACATTCACATACTTGATATCTGTTGGTTGGGCTCAAGCCTTGGTAAAATCATTCAATACAAATTGAACGACGGGTATGGATCTCTCAATACAAACAGATACGAACAATGGTCTGACGGACGGAAGTAAGATGATATTTTGGGAATGGAAGATTGACTCGGTTCCCCCCAAAGGCCTTTAAGCCTCTCGATAATAAAATCGAATGTTGCGAGTGATTGAATACTCAAAAGAAGTCGAGTGAAGTATTCACTCCACTCATATAGTCTCACGTTACACCATGGTAGGAACTTTTAGGTGAATTTTCTTCCTATGGATAAGTCTTTCGAAAGTAGACAGACTACATCCTCCTCTACAACTAAAACGCCATCACAAGGATATAAGTATCGTTCTCTTACGATCTATTCAACCAAGAAAACTTTGGGAGGATATTTGCCTATTGTATACACTCTGGTTGAGATTCTGTTGTCTCCCATATCGAACTTCACATTTCTCATCTCTTATTTTGAGGTCTAACAGATATTCGAGTTAAAACGGCAACTGAACATACGCACAGTGTCTCTTCAAGGAACGGATGTTCTTTCAACAAGCAGACAATTAGAAGCCATATCTAATGGTAGTATTCCTGCCCCATCTTGGTGCTTACCTTCACTGATTCTTCTCTAGGAGTCGCTATGAGCACAATCACGAACAATATGGTTAGACCTTCACTTACTGACGCTTTACCTTTCGAAATGATTGAGGCTGTCTGCAATTACCTCCCCCAAAGAGATGTAGTTAATTTTCGATTGATGAGCAATATTTGCGCCGTAGCTAGTACGGATTGTCTTGTCGAAAAACTACATGTTATATTCACCAGAGAGAGTTTCGAAAAACTTATTAACATCTCAAAGCATCCCAGGATGTCGAAACGTGTCTTAGCTATACACTACGACCCGTTGAGAATGAGGGCGGTTGGTGAAGACGATTCTAACCATCTCCTGAGAGATGTGGAATTCCAGCCAGGATCGGAGTCCCTGACCAAGCTGATTCGTGGTTTTGAAGCTCGCAACAAGATTTGTGAAGAACAAGATTTGATGGTGAAGAGCGAATTCAGTAGTTTCGTATTTTCACAAGTGCTGCCAAAGCTCAGCTCTTTGAATTTCTTAACTATGGTACAGCGTAAACCCAAGCAATCTGCTCATTTATGGTTGGATGTCAAACCTACACCAACTTTCCGTGATAGTATGGGCCATGATGCGAGGTATTACAAAGAAGTTTCAATGTTTCTTGACGCTGCTGCTAACGCTGGTACGAAATTGGAGTACCTCTACCTTGAAAGGTTCAATCTGAATACGCTATTTGGCGCTTCCATTGGTACGAATACCATACTTCCATATGCGCCGGATGCTCGATATCTTCGCTAGCTTGATCTCTGGGGAATGAAGAGCCCTTCTTCCAACTCTAATCATGGATTGAAGCAACTGCTACAAGCTACATCCAATCTCGAACATCTCGCTATCACAGAAAAATTCGACGACACGAAATCGACGAAAATAGACTGGGATGAAATCATAGTGGGTGTAACAATGCCACATCTGAAAAGCGTGGATTTCTGGGCTATGGCGGGCAGTAAATTATCGCTCACCGAATTTCTTCAAAGACACGCGAAAACTCTAAGAATTCTAAAGCTCCGGTTTTGTTTCTTGAAAGAATTCATTTTCGACTGGGGAGAAGTTTTTGATGGAATAAAGAGTGACTTGACCCTTAAGGAAGTGGATTTATGCTATTTGAGATGCCTTTTGCCCGAAGGCCAGCATGCTTCTCACAAAGTGATCCATTTGGAACATATTTATCATGGCAATACCTTTCACCTACTACTCGAAGATCGTCTTACGTGCAAGAATCTCCTTGCTAAGGAATTGTCTCTCGTACCGAGCGAACTATGGCACAACTACATCCTCTATCTGAAAACAGAGAAACAAAAGGCAATGGCAAGGCTGGCAGAACTTGAGTCACAAGATCTTACATGGGACTTTGAAAATGAAGAGGACAAGCGACTCTTTGAATTTGTCGTATGTGTGTAGCGAAGCATCATCTATAATCCCTATTTCCAACACATACTCTTCTCTAACAACTGAATCGTTTCCAGTAATCAGCTAGTTCTATAATCTTCAATGAATTTACCTAAATTTCTACATACATATGATTCTATTTGACTGAACTGAAGTGAAAGGCATGTAACCTCAGCCACAAATTTTAACCATACAAACACACACGATATCTTGAGAATCACTTCTCCATGCCACATATATTGAGCCTTCCCATATCCATAAATGCACCACCATTCCTCCATTTTGAAAGATACCCTGTCTTAGGTGGGTGTAGAGCCCCGCCCATATTCTTCATAACTCACTGCTCCATCTCCCCTATCTAAACATAAAACACATTAAAATACAGTCTACACACACCCCTCCTCCTACCACCAAAATTTTCACTCGCCACAACCCCGAGAAACATCTCGCTATTCCATCCACTTCACCCAACCATGCTATTCCAATTCCAATTCGTCTCCAAGATCCAAAACCTAAAATCTACCCCATTAAAAATCAACATCCAACATACCTAATAATCAACCCCTTACCTTCCACTTTCCACTCACTTCACTTACTTCGCATAACCCATACATCCCACAAACCTCTCCATCCATCCATCTAGCTTTCCAAAACGAATTCACACTTCCCAATCCCGTTTCCAAAATCCACACCCCAAAGGATCCACTTCCCCGCCTCCTTTATTCGCCTATCTATTCCGCCCCTTGTCAATCCCACCCCATCCCATTCCATCCATTCCACTGCGTTTCAATCTCCACCATCCACCATCCAGATTTGACGCATCTTTCAACCTTTTTTGTGTAGAATTGTAGGAATATGGGAGTATGAGAGACGCTGTGAAGTTATGTATCGGGGTCAAATGTATTTGTTATTTTGGTTTGTTGGGGTTTGAAATTTGGATTATGGGGATTGGTGTGGGAGTTGGTTCATTTGTTCAATTGGGGGCTGTGAAATGTGAGATGTTATATCGTCAAAAGAGGAGGAAAGAGAAAGCGAATTTAGAATATGCGAATGACATCACCATCAACCATTAGGCTTCTAACCATTGACTGATTTTAGAATAAGCAATCTTTGACCTTGATATACATGTTTATTATGATCCGACTATATTACACAATAACCACATCGCAATGATCCTTTATAACTAATATTCATAATCGTAAAGATACGCCTTCGCAAAGCCCTCACATCCTGTGGATATCCATATACAATTCCATACCCAAAACCTCGTCCAATCCAGCCGTGCCGTCCGTATCTTCATTAGTCGGCCTGCCGTTCTATGATAACCCATATAAAATACACAATGTAAAAATCGTTCGTATGTTAATTCAGTCATCCTGCTTCCAACACTGTTCACATCGCATTCAGATGAGGTTCTAGTTTCACTCATCAATTTCCTTTCCGAATAAAATCAATTGTGGGTCATCGCGGCCGGTGGTCTCGTTATATCAGATTGCGCGCCTAGATAAGTCTCAGAATATGTTGGCGGTCCTAACGGTGGACGCGCCGATGTACTTCGACTCAATGGCCTCGTTTCCACCTCTTCATTCGAATCTGCTGCGCTGGTGATTGGTGTTGATGACCCCCCAATCGATGTCCGTATTGCTGAATTATTCGCAGTCGTAGCGGTAGGTCGAGAAGGCTCCGCAGATAGTCTCGACTCTACACCCGATATACTTCGTTCCATAGAGTTGTTGATAGTCTCCGTCCCCACAGCCGGCACACTAGATACGCCATTTTCATTGGCATGATCTTCACGAGAAACGACCATAGTAACCCCATCCTCACTCCTCAAACTCGGCGGTTTATCGCCCTCCACATAAGCCGGGGGCGCCTCACCCCTCTCATCCAACCCCTCTTGTCGTTCTCTATTTGCGCCCATCGATCCCATCGTCATACCCATCAGCCCCGTTCCCGCTCTTCTCGGTCCAAATCTCGTTCTGAAATCTGCAAATGATTGTACATCGCGAGCCAAGGCAGTTTGACCATTATGTCGTATGAGTAGTGCCTTTCGTTTCCGTCGCTGGGTAATATAGAGGAGAAGGAAGAAAACAATAATTACAAAAACAGCGACTATGACAAAATAGTAGTTGTAGACATGGCTTGATGCTTCTTCGCCGTCAGGATCTGTACTGGAGGAGAGTTGACGGACATTTAAGATGTGAGGGGTGGATGAAGGAGGGGTAGCCGAAGTAATGAATGTCGTTGACACTGCGTTTGGGATCTGTGCGCAGGAAAATTTGGGAAAGATTATCGAAAATACGAGGAGAACTGAGTAGAAAGGTTGACTGTTGATACAATGGCAGATATCTTTCTGATATCTTGATGGCATATCTATATATTTGATGATTATCTTGAGTAAGAAAGGAATGAAGTCGTCCTGGACGATAGAAAGATATGAGTATAGCTCTGTTAAGGTAGACTCGTCATTCAAAACCTTCTTTTGTATTAATAAGAATTGCAATTGTATGAGCTATTTTCTTGCAGTCGCAAATGGTGGAAAGCAAGGTATCCCCGCGCTTTTGTACGAGTACGAATTCCAACAAAAACAAGCACGCTGGTGAGAAGAAAGAAAGGATGGATAAGATAGTAAGCCTTGCTTGCTTGTATACTTTTTCTGAAGGAGAGAAAGAAGAATGCTATAAACAACAAAGAAATGAATGAGGATATTTGAATACCCAAGATACGTAATACAATATGTACCAGAAATCCTAACACTTTACCTACGCCTCATTCTGCTGTTGCTACCCCGTACATTCTAGACAGAATGGATTCAAAGTGTGTCAGTTTGTCCTTGTGTCTTGGTCTTTCCTTTTCCGAAATAGCCGGTGACGGTGGGCTAGGAAGCTTGTATTGGGATTAACCAATTGGAAGAGAGGTGCGGAAACAGCTCTCGGATAAACGGGCTCGGCGTGTGTTCCGCTCTGTCCGTGCCGATTTTATTTTTCCCAGATAAAATAGAATATGCAAAGAACATTCATTATCTTACTTTATACTACGCTTCAACATAAGAAGGAAGTCATAGATTCAAAACTAGGGCTCGTTGCCATTGTAATTCCAAGTGGAAGGAGTTCCAAAACCCACAAATTGAAAGACAAGCGTCATGAATTTGGTTTGGCAATCGCGAAGCCAAACGTTTCAACATCGAAGGCTAAAACACAGAGATGTAAAGCGGATCGATAACAAACAAACTCGAGCAATGAGTCATAGAAGTTGTGAAAGAGATGAAGAATGATCGAAGAAGCTGGCATAGCGATACTTTTGCTGTGCTCGTCGGGCGTGATTTTGTGAAGGCAGTGCATACATGGGGTTGTGAGGCTGGGGATGATGAAGTGCCGGGATATATGCATGGAATTAGGCACGCGGTGAAAGCAATAAAGAGAAGAAAAAGACTAAAGGGGACCATGAGGGGAATACAGAGGGGCCAATGGGGGGTTTGGTCATTGTGGGTTAAAGGATTCCAACTTCCAAGGAGGGGCTGATGGGCATACTCAAGGTTTTGTCGATGTTTTTGTGGGTACTGATTGGGAGGCTGGATTTCGACGACCTATTGTTGATGATCAATTTTCGATAGAAATACTCATCAAGGTATCATCAATGCAGGTTGATATCGAGCATTCATGACCTATATTTCCCTGGGTATGTTGTACATCCGTTGGCAAGTGCCCTACACTCCGAGTGACAAAACAGGTAATGTTGAATCGGAAACTCTTCATTATATCAACAAATCAACATTATTTTATTATCGGCAGTGAGAGACCTAGATTGCAAGGCCGCATGGGAGGTTCATTAGGAGACCTAGTGTCTCGAGCAAGGCTTTCAAACTTATTGGGTGACCGTAAGGTCTGATTCTAGCCATGGAAAGTGTGATACTTAAAACTATGCAAGTTCGAATGACCATTGGCATAGACTGAGTCAACCGATCAAAGATTTCGTCCAACAGCTAGCCGACTTTTCTTTAAGGTCTAAATTCTTGAACTCACTAAGACTTAATTTTGTACTCCGACGAATATTCGCAGCAGTTTCAAAACACAATAGTGACATATACTCATGAGATGAAAGCTAAAGCCCCCCTTGTCCCTTTTGAACTCGCCAAAAGAAAATCGCAGAAGATTATTATCCATTGGTAGTATGAACGATTGCAAAAACAAACTTTCAAGCGTTCCTCAAACATGCATGTTACTTTTGTTGTGTAAGTAGGTAGGCATAATTGGTATACCATATAAAAGGGGCGACATTACCGAGATTCATCGGCCCAAGATGCTATGATTTGTAGATCTGAGGTGTTCAATTCTCGTAGCCGACTGATGATTCAAATTGCTGTGAGTGCTTGATCTGTATTTAAAAACATTATTTGCAACTATTTGTACTCAACATTTCAGGCCGTTTCTAGTAGATTGTAGAGAAATATATTTGTTTGTGAAAGGGTAGTACACTGCCACCCAGGTAGCCTGAATCCGAACACCCTAGACTTTGCCAAAGTGCTCACGGAGGATTGTAGGTACAGTATAGCGATCCGATGTAATATCTAAGATTTTCCTACGCAGGTATTCATACAACTCTACTATGAAATTGGTAAATTCATATTGCAGACTAGAACCACTCGAAGTTTCCTGTTGCGCACTTGTCCCAAAAGTACGTAATAGGAATGGTGCATCAAAGTCTGCACGGGCCACTAACTACAACCGACTTGCTTTATATCAATACAGGCCTTCATCATTTATCAAATAGGCACATGAAATATTACGAGGATTCAGGCATCTGAGCAGTCAAAAGAAAAAGAACCGCCCAATATTTTCATCATGACACGAGCTATTAGAGGTATGTATTCAGCAAATTTCCACCATTATCATTTACCTGTCTTTCACTAGCTTGCTCCTTTGATCCTTGATCATCCAGCCAGTGTTCTAGAACACTTCAGAGTGTACACCGACAGATGATGCAAGTGCGCATTTTGTCTGGTACAAATTTGCTTACAATTACATAAATGTAACCATTCTAACAAGAAATCAAGGCACTCTTGTGGAGTGCGATCCATCCATCAAGTCTCTCATTGTCAAGATAGATGCAGAGTCGCATCATGAATACATCGTTGAGGATCTAGATGATGAAACTTTGCTTATCCAAGAAAGCAAGTTGGTACATTTGAAGGCACTTCTGGAAAAGGTATGTGTGCCTTTATATTTATGGTCTATTTGATGTGGCTGACTTGGTTACTCCTAGGCACTTAAGGAGACGCAGGTTGAGGATGAATCAGAATCTGAATAGAGCGCAGAGAATCACGTTGGGGTAAAGGTACTGGCGTCAGACAGAGATTTGTGGCGTTCAATACGATTGATTATTGAGGGCATCCTTTTGCTTTTGGGATGGTGTATTTTACTTTATCAAAAACGATCTTCATTAACACCCCAACGACATTTACAAATCTGCAGTTCTGTTTCTTGGGATGCCCCGAGTTGCCAGTACGTCTCGATATTGTGATTTGAGGCTCTTTGGCCATGCCACGTTTGACAAGTCTAGAAAAGAGGGCGTCGAATGTTCTGAATCATCTAGGGCGAATGATATACTGAGACCTCTGCATGAAACTGCATACCCTTACTCTGATCAAACGTTTACTACAATCTGAAGTGTGATTTTGTACATCTCCATTCATTTATGGACTGAAATGCCAATACGCTCTATGATATAATATACATTTCCTCGTCTTACGCATCCGGTGAGGTCGACGTCGACACACTAGATGGTAAAGTTTCTGCAGTAGAGCCGACAGGTATGGAGTCTAAAGGTATCTTTCTTCTTGGTCTCTTCAATTCCTCCATGGTGACTCCATCTAACTTTGTGATTCCAACAACTGGAGGATCCCCCTTCTTGACAAACTCATATTGACCTATGTTCGTACAAATCAGCATGTGAAAAGGATATGGGGTTCATATCTACTGACCTGGCATTTTGTTGCCTGCTAATCGAAACGCATCTCTTGCGACCTGTTCGTGCACATCTCCCTTCAACTCAAATATGATCTTGCTGACAGCGATTCTGGAAGCCCAGTGATCGAAGGAACCTTTTCCTTTACCTTGACGAACCTGTGAAACCATTAGGCATCTATTCTTGTGGTCTTAAAATATATCCCCGGCGCATGTGCTTACCTCGTTACCACTGCTGTATACACCAATTTGGGCAGCAACTCTCTTATACAATCGATATCTCATACCCTTCAGTCTGACCTTAATAGCATCCTCTCCAACTTTCAATTGCTGCGCACTAACACGGCGATGATGATCGCACATTCGCAAACCATATTCCCCCCATACTAAAGTGGTACCTCTGGCTGATCCTCCTGTCGGCACACGGGGTCTTCCTTTCCGTGATCTCTTTTTTTCTGGCATAGTAGGCAGAAGCCAATTGCCTGAATTGACGGCTGTGCTAGAAAATGGGCGATGAGACTGAGGGGAAGTGTGGTTCGAAGGTGCGGAGAAAGCTGAGGCTTGGGCTAGGATGGGACCAAGAGGTCGGATTGTGTTGGAGGCTAATGAAAGCCTCCAAAATTGAGCCGTGAAGCTCTGCAAACTTTGAGGCTTCATGGTGGATGGCTATGGACGTTATTGTCGACCAAATCTAAAGAAATCCTAGATCCTCAAATTCGATGGTTCAGTGTGTTTACCTAATATTTGAGGCAGCAGTAATTTTTGGTAAAATCAATCTAAAGTGGCAGCGCGTTACTTCCGCGTCGGGTCGTCGCGTATTCCGTACTGTAGGTAACCAAAAAGATCCAAGCTACTTCACAGCATCATCTTCTTCTAGCAATTGCTTCTATCAACGAATTTTTTTTCTGTAAAATTCGTAGTATTTTCAAAGCGAGCTATTGCTGAATCCGCCCAGTATGCCTGCGGATATTAGAAGCTTCTTTGGAGGTAAACCTGGAACTTCTACGGCTACACCCATCCGAGCCAAGGAGAACAAGAAGGAGGAAGATTCTAAGAAAAAAAAGAGCAGTAAGTTGCTCGCATTGCTTGGGTTATTGAATGATACTAATACAATATAGAAAGTCGCAAGGTTATTGAAGATAGCGAAGATGACGAAGAACCATTGTATGCTTCTCAAAGTAATCCTGCTAAGCTTCTACTAAAGTCTTCCAGGCCAAAAAAGCCCGAACTCAAAAAAGCTGCGCCTAAGAAATCAGTGTATGATTGCCCAGGCCCTGCTCTCTTTACATTGTTGACATGATAATTTAGAAAAAATGAAGAGCCTGAAGGAAAGGAAACGACCGCGGATGACTTTTTTGCTTCGAGCAATAAACCCAAAGCTAAACAAGTGAAATCGACACCAGTAAAGGCCAAACCACCGCCGGCTGAAGCGAACGTTCGATCTTCTACTCGGAAAACGGCATCTACAACATGCAAGGTGATCGAGGACGATGATGACTTCGATGAAGACGATGATATATTTGCAGCAGATGCGAAAAAGACAGGCAAGCGAAAGGATGATGGTTATGTCGAAATTGACAGCGACGACGAGGTCCTACCAAAGCCCAAGAGAGTTGTGTCAAAGTCGAAACCTGCGCCAACCACAAAGGATAAAGATATCAAAATGAAAGATGTCGGCGATGAAGATGTTTTTGTTGTGCCTGACGATGACGATGATGATGATGACATGATGATAGTTGAAAAGCCAGGGAGTATTTCTGCTGTGAATGGCAAGAAGCGTAAATCTATTGATTTGGAATCCGAGGACGAGGAAGATGTTGCTCCTGCTAAGAAACCCTCCAACAGCAAGAGCTCAAAGCCACCACCCGCCAAAAAACCTCGTGCTCCACCCAAGAAAGCATCTGCTCCAGAGAGCTCGAGTATACAGGCAATTCTAGACAGCGTTCCAACAGTTCGAGCCCCAACCCCTCCTCCAAAAGATGATAGTGTCAAATATGATTGGCGAGCTGGTGGAGGCGGTGGGAACTCAGGCGCTCCGCCAGCTGCAGGTTGTGCGGAAATTCCTGAAGGTGCCGAAAACTGTTTGGTGGGTTTGACATTTGTCTTTACGGGAATGCTTGAGACAATCTCGAGAGATGAGGGAATAGAGCTCGTCAAGCGATATGGAGGCAAAATCACCGGTGCACCAAGCAGCAAAACAAACTTCGTTGTACTTGGAACTGATGCTGGTCCGAGTAAACTTAGAAAGATACAAACTTTAAAAATCAAAACCATTGACGAAAATGGCCTATTTCACCTTTTAAGAACGCTACCTGCCAATGGTGGCGACGGGAAGGCTGCGGAGAAGAACAACGAAAAGAAAGCAGCTGAAGAAAAGAAGATCCGAGAAGACGCGGCTGAGATGGATAGAGAGGAGCGGAGAAAGGCTGCAGAGTTGGAGAAAGCAGAAAAGGAAGCTCAAAAGCTTGCTGCAGCAAAAGGAAAATCATCCATACCAGCAGCTCCCCGCAAAGCGATAGTGCCAACGTCATCGCAATTGTGGACTACAAAGTATGCACCAACGCAAATGAATCAAATCTGTGGTAATAAAGGTCAAGTTGAGAAGATCCAGGCTTGGCTTAAGGGCTGGGAAACTGCGCACAAGTATAATTTTCAGAAGAGGGGTGCGGATGGGCTTGGAGGTTACAGAGCCATCATTATCCATGGTCCACCAGGAATCGGAAAAACGACTGCGGCACATTTGGCTGCCAAACTTGCCGGTTATGATATTCTAGAGAGAAACGCTAGTGATGTTCGAAGCAAAAAGCTTGTTGAAACTGGGCTAAGTGAAGTACTGAACAACACTTCCGTTCTAGGTTATTTCGCAGGCGACGGGAAAGATGTCGATAAGACCAAGAAGAAATTGGTCTTGATCATGGATGAAGTTGATGGTATGTCGTCTGGAGATCGAGGTGGTGTAGGAGCTCTCGCCAAAATCTGCAAGACGACCGATATCCCCATGATATTGATCTGTAATGACCGAAAGCTTCCGAAAATGAAACCATTTGACTTTGTGACATTCGACATGCCATTCAGAAGACCAACGGTCGATATGGTTCGTTCACGTATCGCTACCATCTGTCATCGAGAAGGCATGAAGCTCCCTGTTCAAGTTATTGATGCTCTTATCGAGGGCAGTAATAAGGATATCCGACAGATCATCAATATGATATCTACTGTCAAACTTGATCAAACAGCCATGAATTTTGACCAAGGCAAGGAAATGTCAAAAGCTTGGGAAAAGCATGTTGTTCTTAAGCCATGGGACATCACTAGTCAGCTCCTTGGTGGTCATATGTTTTCTCCCGCTAGCAAATCTACCTTGAACGACAAGATCGAGCTTTACTTCAACGATCATGAATTTACACCCCTGATGATCCAAGAAAACTACCTGAATACCAAGCCACAACTAGCCAACAGCTCCGATACACCTAAAGAGCACAGACTCAAAGTACTTCAGCTTGTAGACCAAGCAGCAGAGAGTATTAGCGACGGTGACTTAGTTGATAGAATGATTCATGGGTCCCAACAACAATGGTCTCTCATGCCCACTCACGCAGTCTTCAGTACAGTTCGGCCATCAAGCTTTATATCTGGTTCGATGATCGGAAGAACCAACTTCACATCTTGGCTTGGCAACAACAGCAAGTACGGAAAGCTATCTCGTTATGTGAAGGAAATCCAATCGCACATGCGACTGCGATCTTCTGGAGACCGTCATGAAATTCGTCAACAATATTTACCCGTTCTCTGGGACAAACTCATTCGCCGACTCGATGTCGAGGGCAGAGATTCCGTGGAAGATGTGATCGATCTCATGGACAGTTATTTTTTGACCAGAGAGGACTGGGACTATATAATGGAACTGGGCGTTGGAGAACAAGATATGGAAAGTATCAAATTGGAAACCCAAACCAAAGCCAATTTTACAAGATCGTAAGTCCCCACTAAGTCTTCTCAAATTTAACGATACTAACGAACCAAAGCTATAACACACGTTCTCATCCTGTTCCATTTATGAAAGCAAGTAACGTCTTCCAGCCCGCCAAGGTCGCCGCCGTTAAACCAGATTTGGAAGAAGCATTCGAGGAAGAAGATGACGGAGAAGTTATTGCAGAACCAGTCGATGATGATGAAGAGGCCGATTTGAAAAAAGATAAATATATTAAGCAGCCTAAGAAGAAGCCGGCCAAGAAGCCAGCGAAGAAGAAGGCTAAGAGTAATGAAGATGATAGTATGATTGATGACGAAGATGAGGAAGAGGAGAAACCCAAGAAGAAGCCAGCCAAGAAGGCGACTGCTAGTGCGAAGGGCAAGAAATAAATGGGTAGATGGAAGATTTTGATGGGAAATTTTGATTCATCTCAGGGGTTGAAAAAAAAAGAGTTTTGCTGGAGAGGTTTTGATGGTGTATAATTATTGATCTGTATGATTGTATCTGCAGGGTGCGAAAGTGGTGAAAATAATGAAGCAATACGACATGGTTTGGAGTCGAAATGGATGGGATGGACGAGTTAAGTTTATTTCGCAATTTCTTGCACATATTTAGGTAAATTTTGGTACCCAGGCCGGATGACATGTGAAATAGGCAATACCATAAATTTTAAAGATCCATTTAATTTTACCTGGATCGTTCATGCTTATCAAAAGCATTTTGTCCATGTGGGAAAACAAGGAAATGTGTAGTATGAGATATCGCTATCTATCATTTCATACTCTCATCATCATCTATATAACCTTTTTTAAGTTCCTAACCTAGCTTTCCCATAAATTGATCTAAACATATCTCTTGGCCAATGGCTCTGGTTTATTGCCCAAAACATCATCAATCTCCTTCATGATCTCTGGGGTCAATTTCTCTCTAATCTTCAATGCCCTCACACTCTCGAATACCTGCTCCGGCTTACTTGCACCGGCAATCGCACTACTGACTCTCTCGTTCTTCAACACCCAACTCATAGCCAAGTTAGCCATGCTAATGTTGAGTTTTTCCGCAATAGGCATAAGCTTTTCGACGGCGGCAATGTCTTCTTTCCAGGAATCGTCGCCGGATTTAGCTCTCATGCGGTCGGCGAAAGCGTCTTTGGATGTTCCGAGACGGGAATCGGAAGGAATACCAGCGTTGTACTTTCCGGTCAAGAATCCAAATTTGAGGGGGGAAAAGGTGGTTAGACCGAGACCGAATTCATTGTAGAGAGGGAGGAATTCGCCCTCAACTTTTTGGCGCGCGAGGAGGTTGTATTGTGGTTGTTCCATTATGGGGGCGATGAGGTTGAGGCGTTGGGCGACGGCGTGGGCGGCGGCGATTTCGGCAGCGGTCCACTATAGGGGGGGTTAGTTCTAGGGGTGGAATGGAAATTAACTTTGAGGGGTTGTGGGGCTTACCTCGGATGTTCCCCAGTAGAATGCTTTGCCGGTGTTGATGAGGTGGTTGAATGCCCGGACGGTCTCTTCCATAGGACAAGCGCGGTCCGGTCGGTGAGCATAGATGAGATCTACATATTCCAATTGGAGACGCTCAAGAGCGAGGTGAGTGCCTTCGATGATACGTTTGCGGGAGAGACCGATGTTATTGACAAGTCTATCGCCATGGGCTTGACCCCAGTAAATCTATTTTGCCTCTTGTAAGCTTATGGGGTAAAGATGTAGGGGTATGGAGGGGTACTTTTGTCGAGATAACGAGATCATTTCTTTTCCATCCAAATTTTTTGATGGCCTCACCCATGACCCTTTCAGACTCCCCTCCAGCATACCCTTCAGCACAGTCGAAGAAGTTGACCCCAGCATCATAGGCAGCTTTCATGCATGCAAATGTGTTTTCTGATGTATGTTAATTCTGCAATGAGCCCAAAGAAGTTGAGAAGCTATACCTTTTTCAACATGGCCACCATATGTGAGCCAACCACCAATGGAAATGGCAGATACCTGGAGACCAGATCGGCCTAGGTATCTGTATTCCATCTCTGGGAGGTCTTCTGGTACTGGCACCATTTTAAGGACGATTGTGTTATTTCTTCGGAAAAATAGAAAAAGCGAGAGAAGAATTCAGAGATTCTTGAGGATACTTCAAGGTGTAAAGTAACAGAATCCAATTTGCAGAAAATATTTACCCCTCGAAGATGTCGTGATATAGCGGGGGCATGTCGAAGCGGGGCTCTCTCATTGTCAGATATCAAAACTTACCTAGGTCCAATTGCTTATCGCTATCCGAAGAGTGGGATGCTCCGAGCCTAGGTAATGATCAATGGCTACCTAGATACTATCATTTTGATCAATTCATGAATGTTATCAGTTTTTGGGCGTCGAGATTCTGCTTTAGCCGTCAGGTAGTTCGGATGAACATGCACCGACGCCATTGAACCAAATAGCCAATCGAGCCAATGTGACAGGAAAACGAATCTTAGTCATGAGCTCCACATATCTTAGGAACGGCGTCGAAATTGGTTGAAACCTTCTTTTAACCTCGATGGACGTCTGGTGAACTCACAATCAACTCATGGGCACTCTATGCTGACCGGAAACTGTCGAGGTGGGTAGACTACGGAAAGAAATCCGCTGCACAACATCACCAGCAGATTGTTCGTTTTTATAAGCCGACAAAACTTAGATTGTCTGTTGAGCACATATAATAATACTGAGTAATGTAGTCAGGTTCCAGCTACCCGCAGTCCCTCGCAATTCCTCGTTATGTCCTCAGGTTTCCACATTCGGGGATCATAAGCAGGCTTGAAGCGAGAAGGAAAAGTTCAACGACGCGGATGGAATGCGAAGACTTTACATATGCAAAGTCGGTCATTGCGCGTTCTGTCTAGAAGGATCAGTAGGGAGTTTATTTATATGCAAAGAGATGTAGGAAATAATGTTGAAGTCTAGTGCTATTTCCGTACTACTGCTATGACAGTGTTAGAATCTCTTTCTTGAACGGCTGAGGAAGCCGATGAGGCATCAATTAATCATCAAGAGTCTTTTAAAATCTTACAATTACCTCGAGTATTAGTACTGAGGTAAGCATTCCTAGATTCAATTGGTAGTTCCTAGGGTCAGATTTTGTAACGAAAACTTCTCCGCGTAATAAGTACTGCATCATTGGTTTCACATTCCAAACTTGAAGGGAATTGAGGATACTTGCTGTGTTCTATAGCATGAAGACTCTTTCATCTCATCCCAGCGGTATCCCTTATCCCCCGTTCCTATGTCATCCTGTTGACAGGCTTTGTTCTACTTGAATAATAAGGTCAGCCTGCGAAGTGACAGGATAACAAGAAATGGGGGCATTCCGTGCATGAAATTTTAGGCATCAAAGGTTGAGACTTCTTGATACGCTGTCTTAAAATTTATAGTTCAACTGTACTTCTGTAACGATGCAAATTGCGATCAGAGGAACTTTATAGATATCTTGTCAAACAATCCTTTTAAGTACTCAAGCAACAAAACTTATCTGTTGACACTATTTCATTTGCTCAAAGACACCGGTGGAAGAACAGAAAGGTAAAAGGAAGTCTTCTATGTATCTTTGTAAAGTTTCAAACATTTAATACAATCTGGTAAAATCCAATGAAAAGTGCTTAAACATAGTGCTGGTGAAGTGGTATGTCTGAAATATATCACACATTTGACAAAGCTGCTCATTGGCCCTCGAACCGAAAAAGTAAGGAGGCTTTCAATGATGAAGGGGGCCACAAAGACTTTAAAGTGCCATTCTTGAGTCTCATGTTCATGATCTATGGTAGAATCTCATCACAGCTTTGACTCGAGGTGTACCCCCGTCAATATTCTTGCGGGGATCAACTTCTTGATTGTTGCAATTTCGAATAAGAATTGAGAGACCATGACTGGCTTCCTTTCTGATATTCATTTGAACCTCTGATTGGGAGAGATTGGAAACATATGCGCTAGATGCCCGCCGCCTTTTTTAAGTAAAGCATCTGCGCTCCTTCTTTGCATTTTCCTCTTCCTTCCTTCCCACAACAACTTCTTCAAATTTCTCTTTTTCCCATCCAACAGAAAGGATTTATCAAGATAATTCCTTCCTTAATTGATATTGAGATCGCAGAGTCCTTCACGATCTCGTATCTGTTATTTCATACCAAAATCTGTAAGTGAATCATCATCTCTCCAATATTTCCTTCTTCAAACAGAAAACTTTCACGTCGCGTTCCCACAAGACATACAAGAAATTCATGTATCCTTTCTTTTATCACATCTTATATACCTTCAAGCATGTATTCCTCTCTTCACGAGCATCTTTTTCTCGACCTTTATTTCGGGGGAAAGAAAAACTCCACAATCACAATCACAATCACAATCACCAACATCATCTCCATCTCCTTCCTTTCTTCTTTCAAATTCACTCAAAAGTACACTTCAAAGCCACTTTTGACTTGTTGCAAGTGCCCTCTTTTCTTTTCAATCAACCCAATCAACGCAATCAACGCAATCGACGATTGTTTAAGTGCGTGCTCACTTGAAGACACCTGAGATCGATTGGGAAGAGGGGAGAAATCAAAGTCGCACTTTCCTGATTGAGAGCCCATTCACTTGAGTTGGACCCCACCTTCTTAAGTGTTTGCTTTCATCCTCTCAACCTTTCTTTCCTTCACAACTACAAAGTTTTTCGTCTCTCTTCTCTCTCTTTTTATTAACGCTCCTTTCGCATCTGCAGGTGTAGTCTTGCTTATTGGATTGACTTCTTGAGCTCTTCGATTTATTACTCGTCTCTCGATTTACTTCTTGATACCAATTTCAAGAAGGGTTTTGAGTTGGAGCGATACCTAAGCTGATACATCTTGCGCATTTATTCACCTTTTACCAATTTTCTCAGCCCCCGACTAATTTTTCTTTCCGCACAGATCAAAATAAAATCTTTGCAACACCAAAGTCCTTCAAAATGTCTTGGGAGACTCCTGTCGGTGGCAATGATTGGGACACTGGAGACACTGCAGTAGTCAGTGGTGGTGGTGGAGAGTGGGATGACGCTCCTGCAACTGGTTCTTCCGAACATCATGCAGCAGATGAATTCAATGATGACGCCGGTAACGACTATGGCGGATATGGTGGTGGTGAAGAAAATGGAGGCGGTGGTGGTGGTCGCAGTGGAGGCTGCTTCAACTGTGGTGAAGAAGGGTATTGTTTCTAACGTTTCAGTCTTTTGTTACTCCGCTAACTCACTTTCCGTCAGTCACTCCAAGGCCGAATGTACACAACCTCCAAAGGCCCGACCATGCTACAACTGTGGTGAGGAGGGGCACACGAAGGCAGATTGTACTAATCCCGCAGCTGCTCGTGAATTCACCGGCACTTGTCGCATCTGCGAGCAATCAGGTCATCGCGCATCTGAATGCCCTTCTGCTCCACCCAAGCTTTGCAATAATTGTAAGGAGGAAGGTAGGTTCATACTCAATATCTCTTAGACACTATCACTGAGGCTTACCTTCATTGCAGGCCATTCAATCCTTGAGTGCAAGAATCCTCGCAAGATCGAGCGCAACGACGTAGAAGATGTCGCAGCTGAAGTTGCTTGGGAGAATCTGATCAAGCAATCTCAAGAAGGTGACTTCGACGACATGAAGTATGAGGTCATGAAATACATCAAGGCTTCTCCAGATGCTACCTATGTTCAATTGGAGAATGCATTCCGTACTCAAAACATCCCCATCTATCTCATTGCCATGGAGAAGGAACTCACCCAGACCTACACCAACATGGACTTGCAGGGCAACCTTGATCGCAAGTATTCTGTTTCTTGGCGCAAGTCGAGCAAACACAGTCGACCAAAGGAGAAGGAGAGTTGGCCAAGTACCCCAGAGGAAAACTTGGAGAGACTTGCCAATGCTGGTGAGCCTGTTGATCGTGGTGTTCCTCTCTGCTCCCGCTGCAATGAGCTTGGTCATACCGTAAAACATTGCACCGAAAAGCGAGTTGAAGGTGACCGTGTTCAAGTTCAGTGTTTCAACTGCAACGAAGTGTAAGCTTTCTTACACTGGAATTCTCTTAAGCATACTAACTTTGGAGTAGTGGCCATCGTGTTCGTGATTGCCCAATTCCTCGTGAGGATAAGTTCGCTTGTCGCAACTGCAAGAAATCCGGTCATAGTTCCAAGGAGTGTAAGTTCAGCAATATCCTCGCGTTTCATAAAGAAAGCTAACATCGAACTTAGGCCCAGAGCCACGCTCCGCCGAGGGGGTTGAATGCAAGAATTGTAATGAGAGTAAGTTCTTCAACCTTCTCTCAAATTTGAATCTTTCTAACATATCATAGTTGGTCATTTCTCTCGTGACTGCCCAACTGGTGATGGGGGTGATGGTGGTCTCTGCAGAAATTGCAACCAACCCGGTCATAGAGGTAAGTCATGTGGCAATTTATTATTAGCTATCAAGTGTGCTAATCTCCTTGCTTATAGCCAAGGATTGTACAAATGAGCGAGTCATGGTCTGTCGCAACTGTGACGCAGAGGTTAGTTGGATGCCTTTGATCTCCTTTCATCTAATTTGGGAAAGCCTACTGACATTAACAGGGACATACCGGTAAGGAATGCCCAAAGCCTCGTGACTATTCTCGAGTCCAATGCCAGAACTGCAAGCAGAGTAAGTTAATCTTTGCATTCCTCAGGTATTTGTTTTCGTGATATACTAACATAGACTAGTGGGTCACACTAAAGTTCGCTGCAAGGAGCCAGTTGCCGAAGAGGACGCTGCTGGCGATGCCAACGGCTACGGTGATGGTGATGCCACAGCTAATGGCGGTGACTACGGAGGTGACGATGCGGCTAACGATGACTATTCTGCTCCTGCTGCTGGTGGCGATGACGACAACTGGGCTACTGGTGGTGGTCAAGAGGTTGCAGGCGGTGCCGGTTGGTAGATAACAAGTTTGTTCGACTTCTCTCAAGAAAAGCTGCTTGCTTGTCTCACTTACTCCTCGCGTGGTGGGATGAGTTTCGGCTTTCAGACGAAGAAGGTCCAGAACATTCTGTTGTTGAACGCAGGTAAATAGGCTGGTGCCACCGTAGTATCAGTTCAGATACTCTTTTTTTTCTTCGTTGGTTGCGATCATTCATGGATACTTGTGCTCGACTAGGCAAGGATACCATCAAAAAGCGATGAAAGCACATGGTTTTTATACTAGGACAGGACGGAATTGAAAGGATATTGCTGCGATTTGAAATTTCAAACAAGATAGCTACTTAGTACCTAGATATTTGAATTACAATCGACAGCTGGGTTATATCACAAAAGGATCAAGTTTTCTTGGCGGTAGTGACTTGGTGATTCTGTCGTGAGACTTTTTTTTGGCTTCTTTGGATATAGAAGTTGAAATGATATCACCTGAGTCATGACACAAGCAACTTAGGAAGTATAATGATCAACCAATGAGACAGGCAAGCAGCAAAGAACGAAATTTGATGACAACAGCATCTCTAAAGACATCCTGGATGAAGAAAAACAGACAGTTAGGTAGAATCAATTAGAAAGAAGGAGCGTCATAGTTGTGCAAGGGAACCATTCTGGAGAGATTTGAGAGTGAAATACCGAGAATTCTTTGAAACACCAGCGGCTAAAAAAGTTAGCTTTGAAGCTAATGTCAGAGCTCATAAGGAACAGAAACCAATTTGAGGAAAAATAGTGAGATTAGTGAGATTAGCGAGATTGATGAGATTGATTTTGTGAGATTGATTGAGTACTGGTGAATGGGAAGGGGGAGGGGGATGTGAATGTGAATGTGATAAGAGATAAATAGTGGGTGAGGAGGTTAGTCCAGACTTGACTTATGAGGATTCTGGGATGAGAGGGAGAGGGAGAGGAATAGGAGAAGGGCCGGTGGTGAAATGAGAAGAGTGATTGACCGTTGGAGAAAGGGGAAAATGAGGTGGATTGGTCTCAATACTATGATGCTATCTACCTAGGTATGCATTTGATTTTGGAAAGATTATACAGCGTTGTAGCTGTGTAATATTTGAATGTGAGATTGAATGAGTCTATGTAGATAGTGTGCTTTTCTATATAATATCTTTCTTGCTTCTTTAAACTCTCATTTGAGAGCTCAAATATTGTAGATCTATCTCGTGTGCTATTTTGTAGGGTTGGGTGCTGCATTATATGTCCATCCCTTTGGTACAGCAACGGAAGACGCCCCCGAAAAGCTTTCAAGTGGAATAATCCATCCCTCTTATTCCTGAATTTGAAACTTTCAATTTATTATGATCCGTTGTCCTCTAACCCCTCTCAAAGTTTCTCGAAAGTGGGGTTTCTCTTCTGCAATCCACTCAACATCGCATCCTTAACATCCTTCGTTTGGATCGCCGCACTATTCCAAACCCCCGTGTACCTCAGACTATCCGCCAATCGATTATCCCTCGCGTGATTCAAAAGTTCCTTCGTACCCTGCACTGCCACCGGACTTTTTTCCGCCAACAATTTCGCAATACCGAGCGCTTTGTCGATAGCATTTTGCTTTGAAGGCTCAACATAGGTCACAAAACCTACTCGCAGTGCCTCTTCAGCTCCGAAGACGCGGGCAGAGAGACATACGTCTTTGACCCAGCTGAAAGAACCGACGACCTTTGGAAGGCGGGAGAGGGTACCAATATCGGCGGCGAGTCCGATGTCTACTTCCTTCACGGCCATCTTGACATCCGAGGTGCAGATGCGGATATCGGCGCAGGTGGATATATCGATTGAGAGGCCGAGGGAGTAGCCGTGCAGAACACAGACCACGGCTATTTGATGTGATTAGATTGATTCAACTTTCATCTCCAGAAAGGAGACAATGGGAGCGGGGGAACATACGTTTCTCGCATTTCTCGACACTGCTTATACAAGCTTGGAATTCTTCGACGTGTCGTTTGATAGCTTGCGCTGTTCGCGCTACATCTGTAGTTCTTCCTTCTTTTTCGGCTAAAACGCCATCTTGTGCGGCGGCCTCTACATCCAGACCAGCTGAGAATGCACGCTCGCCGACACCGGATAATATGATGGAGCGGACATCGGGAGAATAGGAGAGGGTGTCGAAAATGGTGCGGAATTCAAGCCACTAGATTTAGGGGTTAGCGAATGATTGAGGTGAAAGTGCGGGTTGCGGATAAGGGGCGCTTTACCATTGCTTCGAAAAACGCATTGAGTTTCTCGGGACGGTTGATTTGCACATGTGCTATGTATGGCGCTGGGTATGTGACGAGAAAGTATTTGTAGGTAGGGCTTGAAGAGGCCATTTTGTTTGTTTGGGGAGGGTAATGGGCAGGCTTCTGCTGCTTGCTTTTGTTTTGAAATGCTGATTGAATTGCTAGTCAAGTCACTAACTTGTAGGATATACTTCTAGAGAAGATTGATACAGATAGATGTAAGTTTCTAGGTATGAAATTTTGGAGATAAGTGTTGTAAGTCAATAGGCTCTTTGTGAATTACAACTGTAATACTGAAGCTTGAGATAGATGGTCGGCCAACTTGACCTCAACATCACCGAGCCTCGGTATCTCGAAGCTCGATAGCACGTGATCATACTTTCCGTCTTTTCGCGGGGTAGCTTTTCAAGCTCGTCCTCCTCTTTATCGAGGGAGAAGTTTGACAACTCAAGTCGAGAAATTCGGCCAAGAGAATTGATATAAAATTCATGTCGATATCAAGTGATATGCCCAACTTCAAGCATAAAAACGTCCCTTCACTGCAACCTTACATCTAGCTTTTCAAGGTCCCCTTTGAGCCGTTTGGTCCCCGAATATGACTCTGCAGGTAAGAGTTGCGAGGAATATTGTCCATGTGAATGTGAGGCTTCTGGTATGAATAAACTCTTAACGTTGGCGATACTTTATTTCCCAGTTACACATTCACCCTTCATCCTGGTCTTTCACGCTTCTTAACTCTAATTGTTAAATAAGGCAAATATTTCCATATCAATCGATTGTCAGAAGATAGCCGACGAGATATATGCAAGAGGACGGCTGAGTAGTTTTGACAGTTGGCAATAAGCATTTGTGCCTGTCGAACCTTCATGCAAATGAACCAATATGTTCAAAAGTTAATCATATCAATGACCATCCACATATATCCAGTATCATCCACACCACACTTTCCCCCCCGCTCGAGCCCCGTAACTCAAGCTGCAGGCAGATCGACAACAGCACTGCAGTAGCGCGAAGATCATAATGAAATTGTTTCGATGAAATCTTGATGATTGATCATATGATGCTGAGGATGCTTCAGTGTACAGTGTACAGACCGTAAGTGCATGGTTTTTTTGTTTAGTTTTTTTTAAAATTTGTGGGGGGTTTTTAACTATCATCTATCAAATGAGTCTTGGATGATTAGTTCAAACTTCCGACGGCTGTGTTGAAGGGGTTTTCTTGATTTCTCAACGGTTTGACGCTCAAGCTCTAGCTGCGAAGGTAAAGGTGTCATTGAGTTGTGGGACCAGAGAAACGAGAATGAGAGGGAAAAGAGAAATACATGGTAGTGTTGAACGGGTGTTTCTTTTTCCATTAGACATCCATTATACATACAAAACCCCTTACCTTGAAATATGGTTTGTCGTATGAAGTGACTATACCTAGGTACCTGCAAGCTACATGCGCAATAGAAGTGCGTGTTATAATGCAAAGGAAATGGATTCCGGTGCAATGCAAGAAAGCACAAACTTCACAATACGAAACCAATCAATATTCTCTGATGTCTCCTCTCCCCGCCCCCCTATCAGATACATGGTTTAACGGTATCATCGAAAGGTTCCTCTTGGCGCTTCGCTTTATTCCGTCGGACAAATTCCCCCTGCTGTATCAAATCAGACCCTGTTATTTTCACTTACGATCTCCGCTACTTGGATTCCGAGATTATTCCTTACGAACGTACAGACTACAATGCTCGTTCGCACACAAGACCGCGTGAAATCTCACGGTTTGATTGAAGTTTGTACGACGGTGAGTGGATTTACGAGAGAGTGTGTAGATTCATTCACAAGATGATTTGATTCGTGGGCTGGGTACGGGTTTCGGGTTATGCAACTTGCTTATATGCTGTAGTACATATTTCTGCGTGTGTGTTCTCCGTACCGTTGGTCAATGGCTATAGGTGAGAGATGCGAGTGGCATGACAATGCTGATATGCAACATGGGATTCATGCCACATACGTTGATCTGCAGGAAAAATAAGAAGCCAAAGAAACAGGCCGATGTTGAAAAGGGCTATGGTCGCTATGTTGCGAGGGTTGAGCGTGTGAGCCTTTGAAGTCATTTTTTACTAGTGTCTAATAGCTGTCTACAGATACTACCTAGCAGATATCGTAGATAGGACCTAGTAGATAGGGCTCTTAGCTCATTCTCTTAGCCCACTGTCAAAGGGAAGGGGAGTGGAGGGGAGAAGGGAAGATCAACGTTAACGGCTAACTCTTTTCTCAACGGTTAATCAATCTAATTGTGTACGCCAAGATATGGATAACATAATATCGATCCATCAAGAAGGAAAAAATAAGACGAGCTCGACAAGACAAGACCCCAATCAATTAACTTCTTTTCTCGCTCCTTCTTCCCCTACTTTTTACTCTAACCATGTGTCACCCATGTCTGTCAGATACCCAGTAGATATGTTATGTCTCAATCACCTAGTACCTACCACCTACCTACTAGGCCGGAGATACCTAGTATATCCTCATCAAAATTGTTGGTAAAATGATCGTAAATGGATTAGTTTGTCATCATTGCCGGGGGGGGGCCCGTGTTCCTTATTCTCTTTTTTCTTCTATCAGAACAGAAACATTCCATTTCCATTTCCACTCTAACTCTAAATGTCAAGATCCAAACCATCCATACAACAATAATCTTTTCCATCGTATCGACTAACCAAGAGGATTTCGTCTCTCGCATTCGCATATGTACTACCCAATGTCACATTGTCTGTTATTCGATTGAAACCAGATCCGTGCATATTATTTGCAGTGCCGGTTGCCTTCGGAATCTTACAGCATCATGCGGTGCTACATACGCATCGACGTTGCTCCTACCTCTCGGCGGTCTTTCTGAATAATGACCAATGTAAGCAATGGATGTTTCTTAGCTATTAAACACCACATATAGAGTCGTGCAGCCCGTAGCACATAGTGCCAATCTTTAAATCTTCTATATCCAGCAAAGTCGATTCGTCTGGAAACACTTTGGTTGATATCCATCATAGGTTGCCCCAAATGTTTGAAATTGACGAACAAACCATACCGTTCATACGAACGCGACAGGCCCTACTACTCCTAGATCTGCAGAATGATTTCATAGGAGAAGAGAGCCTGCTGCCGGTCGAAACCCCCCCGAGCTATGTCGACAATATAAAGAATCTTATCGAGTCTTTCCGTCCTTCTGGTGACATAATATGGATATGCAGCATTACCACGGAGGGGGTTTCGAGGATAGTCAATCAACCGCACAATGATAGCGAGGTCATCATAACGGATAACGAGCTCCTACGACGTCGACGCGACAAAGTGACACCCGAAAGTGAGCCCGTGTCCAATGAAGAAAGCAAGCCTTCGGTAGCTAGCGGTGAGGGGGATGCAGCAGAGGCCTTTTTGACAGTTCAATGCGAAGGCAAAGCACGCATGCTAAAACCCAATTCGAGAGGTTCAGCCATTTCAGGTGCATTTGCGCCCATCTCTACGAAAGACTTGGTATTCAACAAAACATACTATTCCGCATTCAAAGATGGTAGTCTGGTCCAAAAATTAAGGGGCAAGTTCGTGACAGAGATTTACATAGCTGGAACTCTTACAAACGTCAGTGTGTTTGCCACGGCAATGGACGCTGCCCGCCACGGTTATGCCATAACCATCATTGAGGATTGTCTGGGGTACAGGAGTAAAGCTAGACATGAGGAAGCTTTACGTCAGCTCAGAGCCTACACGGGATGCGATGTCATAAGCAGCGGGGACCTCGTTGAATGTTTACAGAAGCAAATGAAGGTCGCTGAAAGGAGAACGACTTCCAGTAAGAAATCTCGTCCTAAACCTAGAGAGCTACAGCCAAAAGAATCTCGGAATACTGGGATTGAAAATCTAATGGGGAACTTAAAGCTAGAAGCAGAAGACCCGCAAGTCACCACCGTCAAAGTCCTATCGACGGCAGTCATCGAAGACGATTTCGAAATCACTAGTCAACTCCTGCGATCACAAATTCGGCGAGCGAAACCGCCAGCAGAACTGGAAGCAGAAGCTAAAAAGAGAGAAAAGGTTAAGTCGAAAGTGAAATCACGTCGACACACTGCAAAGCCGGTGGAAGTAGAAGACCCCTCTATCCCATCAAAGCAACGCAGTCTAGCATCTTCAAAAATTACGTCACCTGACTTATTAAATTCGCCAAATCTAGCTGAGGTAGCTTTGCCTGGTTCAAAGCTCCCGGTAATCGAGAAGGAGGAAATCCAACTAAAACCTTCATCAAAGGAGAAATCTCTTGACGAGATACCAAAAGACGAAGATAATGCATTGACCGACAGGGCTGCTGTTTGTGAAGGTGATACAACGGTCATCCAAAACCTTCTGCCCGATACGTTGGCAAGCGGGATTTTCGAGAAAATTCGGGACGAGGTCCTTTGGCAGAAGATGGGCCACCAGGGTGGTGAGGTGCCAAGGCTTGTAGCGGTCCAGGGTCAAATTGAAGAAGATGGCAGTACTCCGATATATCGTCACCCGGCAGATGAATCGCCTGCTCTCCTATCATTTTCACCTACAGTTGAAACTATCAAGAAGATAGTTGAGAAAAGACTTGGTCATTCTCTAAACCACGTACTGATTCAGTTCTATCGAGATGGAAATGATAATATTTCCGAACATAGTGACAAAACGTTGGATATTATTCCTAATACTTTCATTGCTAATGTAAGCCTGGGAGCTCAACGGACGATGGTATTCCGTACAAAGAAACCTGTGAAGAACGTGGTATGTGCAGAATCTCAGAGCGTCCCTCGAGAATCTTGCAGGGCAGCTCTGCCACATAATTCATTGTGTAAGATGGGCTTGGAAACCAATAAGAAGTGGTTACATGGCATTCGACCAGATAAGAGAATGGCAAGTGAGAAATCCAAGGCTGAACTGGCTTATGATTGTGGACGTATATCTTTGACGTTCAGACATATTGGTACATACCTGGATAAAAGTCAACAAAAGATTTGGGGCCAAGGTGCAACTGCCAAGAGGAAAGAAGACGCCGTGCAGGTCATCAATGGAGATACACCACAAACCCAAGAAATGTTACAAGCTTTCGGGAAAGAGAATCATGACAGCGATTTCGACTGGCAGGAGATCTACGGCAAAGGATTCGACGTACTGCACATGTCGAACCATAAAAAGCTTTTCCTGTCGGGAGATCCCATCGCCGACCACCGAGTGAAGTTCATGCTCAACCACTACGGCATCCCTTGGATAGAAGCAACCGTTTCGCCACCTTCCCATTGGAAACGAGAAGATCTTGAAGTTGACGATTCGCTTGTACCAGAAACACCAGTGATCAAGTTTATTGATAATGACCATGACAGAACTACTGTCGAAGGATGCATGCCAATCATGTTTTATATTGAAGCTATTTATAAACCTTCACCGAATTATAAATCCCCGGGTCATTTCGCCCGTCATTATACCCGTTTCGAAGAAGCTAACACCCTACTCAAGATCTGGAGAACAGTTCCCTTTAGCGTGAAGCCTTTCCGTGCTGAACTCGCTAAATGGGATAGCTACGCCAAAGAAGCAAAATACATAGCAGGCGATGAAATTGGTCTTGCAGATTTTGCAATCATGCCGGTATTTGAGTCAGTCAGTAAGGTGTGGGGTGATCGTATGGCACATGAAAATTTAGCAGTTTACTGGAAGATGATGGTTCAGACGGAGAGTTTTTGGAAGGTTCTCCCAAACGAAAACCTGGAGGCGCTGCAGGATCAAGCTAAGATTTGTGCGGTGCGGCAGAAACTTAACGCTTTGGATAACGAGGCTTTGCAAGAGGAGGACGGTGAGGACCACTCTCCTTTGGCAGCGGAAGAGGAAGAGAAGGGAAAGAGCAAGAGCAAGGAGATCGAAGAGCTATTGGATGCGATCTCGAGGTTGTAATATCGTCAATAGATATCAGGAGTGATGATGAGATGCTTAAGGAGTTGGTATCAAAGATGGGTCATGGAATGGTGGTGTTTGGAAGCATTTGGGGACAAACAAATGTCTCACGGTTTGTAGAGAATTGAAAATATGCACAGCATCTAAAGCAAAAATGTGAATAACTTATGTAAACCTCAATCAATTTTATCATCGATTTCATCATGTGTAATGCCCTCTCCATCTACCAATTCGATTCCGCAGTATCATCTTCTCACCACGCAAGCGTTCACGCTAACCACAAGCATCCAACCCCAAATCCGCGATTATCACTTTGCACTTCCTTCTCCCTCCCAAACTGTCGTCTCCACCATAAAGGTTCCCTTTCGATCTTTACACCTACAAACCGATCAACATCCATTACTCATCCTCCATTCAATACACATTATCCACTCCTACTAAATCTCTCCCAAAGAAAACAAAACTCACCGACGAAAAAGTCGTTCCACGGGTCTACAAACAATATTTTCACCAACCTTCCCATCCCTATCCTTTTGCAAATCGCAATTGTATTGCCATAATTCCAGTAATTCACAGTTTTTGAGATTCCCGTCGAAACCCTTTCGGTATTGGGACTTGGACGTGAGGGTTGATTCGAAAGGGAGGGCACTGGGTGGGAAGGGGAGGAGTGGTGGTGTCATTTGTTCTTTGTTTGGGAAGGATTGAGGATTGAGGATCGGGAAAAAAAGACAGGGAAGAGTGAGGGTAAAATGGGTATCAGACCTAGCGAAGAGATATTCGGCGGGAGATTATTACGAGAAGTTGATGAGAGCGAAGAGAGTTTGGAATCGGTATGTAGGATATTCTCTCTCATTGCTTATCGATAACGAATCTCCCCTCTCTCCTTTTATTTTCCTTGCAGCTAAATTCACACAAGACAAGAAATTGAAGCTGATAAATATCACAAGCTTCTAACCACTGTTACAAATACATTGAATCCCCGTCCGTCGAGAACTCATATACATTCTCTAGATGAGCTGTGGTCTAATTCGTATCAAAATCAACCGAGACTGTCTGTTTCGGGGAGACAGTTACCGCTGCTAATTCATGTATTAACCGCACTTCTGAGAGATGAGGATGGAAAGGTAGGAAAGTGCGTTGTGTTGATTGATGTGCACTCGAGGTTTTCTCCTTCGTTTCTAGCATTTCAAGATGATGATGATGATGATGATGATGAGGGACTTGAAGCAGGACTGAAGGAGAATGGATTGAGGAAGTCAGATCTTAAACATCTTCATATCTTTAGACCTTCAGCTCAAAATCTGGAAAGTACGTTGAAGGGGGTGGAAGAGTATATGTTGTATGGGAATCATGATAGTTATGGGAGGGAATTTGGAGGGATGATACTTTTTGGGGTTGAGGGGAGAGAGGGTGTGGATATGGGGAGTTTGAGGGGGATGGGGAGACCGGAGGTGGTGATGGGGTGGAGAGGATGGTTGAGGGTGGAGAGGGAAGAGGTTGGGGCGGTTGGGATGGGGGGTAGTGTGGAGGAGATGTTGGAGGAGAGGGAGAGAAGGGAGGAGGTTGTTAGGGGGAAGGGATGGAGAGGGGTGGGGGAGAAGGGTGGGGAGGTTGTGTGGAACTTGGGATAGAGGGAGAAGATAACATCTGCATTGGGAATGCCGGTGAAGCGTGGATTTGCTTTGCCTTAAGCTCTACAATGGTCGTTCAGATGAGCATGGTACACGTGATGGGATGCCATGCTCATGCGCAACACGTATCATCAATTTGAACATGGAGAGAGCCTTGAGTTGGGAGAGCTTTTGCTGTGCTGTATGTGTAGTAGTATTAAATGTTGTCCGACATATTATGGGAATGGCAAGAATATCAGACCTTTGCTTTGCTTGAATAAAGTAATCAATCAAAGGAGCGCGGTACGGCTTTACCACCCAGTACCCTAATTTCGATACAGTGTATATTTCAAGCGCATTTTCCTACTCTCAATGAATCCAAGCAAACAAATAGGCCACGAATATCCAATGCATTTCTCATGACAACCACTGCACCCGATTCTGCTTTTCGTTGCAAGATACCCAAGGTCTCATCCGCCCATCACATGGCTTCTCCAAATAGACACATACTTCTCCCAAAACAATTTCTCACAGTTCCGAAGAGAAAAAAATGCGTGCATTGCCAAAGCATCATCGATATTGGTAATGTACAGCTTGCCTACCCATTCCAGCCTCCCAGCATGCAATATCCTTCCCTCCACCTCTGCCTGTTTCAACCATCCATCATACCGAGACACCTAGTCCAATCTATGTCCTTTTTTCTATCTTCATTCCTTATGCAGCAGCATTGGCAGCTCTCTGATCCTCCAACTTGGCGTAGAATGCATCGCGCTTGCGGACGGCTGGGACGTGGTATCCGTACCTATTACTATGTTAATGCTATGTGCCTTGACGCCGTTTAAACATGGAAAGATTTACCAGAAGGCATATCCGAATGTGGTTCCGAGACCTGGTGGGTCGTGTTAGTTGACTGCTTTGCTTCACCTCTGCGATATCTGCAGACTCTCTGCCTCCATTCACGCTTTCCCTCCATCCGCATTCCACGAGACATCTGTTCACCACATACCGAAAGCGACGCTAAGGTCAAGGACGAGCCCTCTTCGGAGCATCTACAGTACAAAAGGTCAGCTCATTCTCCAATTCCATTCACCCAATTCAATTATGTCCTTCCAACTTTCCAACTCCAATTCCAAGCTCCTCACTTTTCCCACAGCAGACAGAGAGAAAAACGTACTCCAGTAATTGGTTTGATAGCCATTTCGTATATTTCTTTCGAGGGGAAGGATATTAGGTTCTGTATCTCTTATTTGCTTGCTCAGATTCAAAATCGCATGATGCATCCCACGCTCGCCGAGCGTCCAATTTTAGCGCGCTCTCAATACCTGAGGCAGTAACGCTAAATCCGCAGCAGCCAACTCGATTCCTCCACGTGATCGATACTTCTGAACCTTTGATATTCACAAGCAGCAATTTACGCTTTCGATAACGCGGAACGTTCATTCAATTGAATTCACACTACGGCCATGAATCATTCTTTCCACACCCATACCCGCGATTTATTTATTTAAAGATTGCTGTGGGCGCGAAAAAATAACATACATACAGTAAAGCATTGCGATCATGGTCCCAGTGTCACGAAAACGATCGACACCTACATCCAGCGACGACGACATGGAGGAGCCTTATCGAAAAAGGCAACGCATGTCGCCCGTCCTCCCGCAAACCCCTCCGCCCGAGCTCGAATTGTCGCGTCCCGATAAAATGGAGTCTTCACTTTTCGACAGCGATGTGCGGATGCTATTGCGCCGATCAATTTGTCAGACATTGGAACACGTTGGGTTTGACCGGGCGACGGAAGAAGCGTTGGAGGCCATGTGTGCCGAAGTCGATACTTGTTTGTATATCCTCACCTGTAGGCTGAGAAGCCTTTTGTTGACGAGATTTAAGATACGACGCATTTACTTGCTCAAGTCACTTCTTCGATGAATAATGCGAGAAGAAATATTCCCATACCCCTCGATATATCGTACGCGTTTAATCGGTATCAATTATCTCTCGCATCATTAGAACCGCATCTGCGACCTCCAATTTCTGTACCGAAGCTTGAATTAGAATTAGAACACATACCAAAGGAAGACCCTACGACAAAGAATGTCATAAGGATATTAGGTGTGGAGCTTAATGGTGAGGTGGAAAAGGCACAGAAATCATATATTCCGAAAGGATTCCCCGCCTTTCCTAGTAAACATACATTTAAATGGACGCCCAAAGAGAGCGAACGCTTAACGGATCCGCGAAAAATCCGTGAGAAGGCTGCGGAGAATGCCAAGATGGGGGAGGAGGCTCTGAGACGGCTGGTGAAGGTTGGGAAGGTGGGCAAAGATAGGGAAATGAAACGAATGGCTGGTAGAGATCCAAAGAGTAAGGAAAGGCATGCGTTGTGGGAACGTACCATGTTGGAACTGGGAATCACAAATTCTGGTAGTGGAAGTGGGAGTGAAAGTACAAGGCTGGCGCTAGATGATCGCAGTATGGTAGTTAATGCAGAGAAGCAGTATTTCAGGAAAGGTGCACCGGCAAGAAGGAGAACGCAGCCACAGCTTCAACCTCCACCCTCGCCAATGGATGAGGATTTGGTGTCTTTAGAGCCGTAGGGGAATGGATTATAACAAAAAAGATACGAATAATAATTTGGGTTTGGAATCTCAGGTATGGGCGGTGGAATGCATTATCAGCGAGGAGTTCTGGGGTTGAATCAATCAAAAGGATCACATTTTTGGGAGCTGATAGCTCAATGAAAGACGGGCGCTGGCAGGAGCGAGAGGTGTTTCCTTATATATGTAAATTTACATAAATCGTTGCTGTTCATGCGCAACTTTACATACACCTTACCAAAACAACATACCTAGGTACTTTCAATGAACAATCCTCATAAAAGAGTATGGACTTGTTGTAACGCCAATCATAGACCTAAACACCGTTGCAATGCACCAGGTATATCCAATACAATCATCTATTTGACCTCAAGGCCAAGCACCCGGATCAATTTCTGTCCCCAAATCCCTATCCTCTAAAAACTTCCTACCTCTCAATTCACCGGGTAAGTATTCTTGAACTACTCTGCCCTCCTTGTAATTAGGATTGTATTTGTACTGATCTCCATACCCCAACTCTTTCATCAATTTCGTAGGTGCATTTCTCAAATGAATAGGGATGCTCAAACTAGCTACTCCAGGTTCCCTCAGGGCAGAATATGCGTTGTTCAATCCTCTATATGCTCTGGTACTTTTGGGGGCTAGACAAAGAGCCACAGTAGCATGAGCCATTGTGATTCGACATTCAGGCATACCGATTTTCTCGCACGCGGTGTATGTACTGGTTGCGAGCGTTAGCATGGTGTTGTCGGCCAGTCCTATATCTTCTGATGCCATAACCACCATCCGCCTAGCTATGTAAAGAGGGTCTTCCCCGGATTGAAGCATCCTTGCAAGGTAGTATAGAGCAGCATCTGCGTCACCACCTCTTACCGACTTGTGGAAAGCAGAGATAGTATCGTAGTGTTGATCGCCAGCTCTATCATACACCAGCGTTTTAGTAAGAGAAGCTTTGATGTCCTCCTTAGTGACATTGGGCCTTGTAGACAAGCCCATGGCTAGCTCTAGGAGATTCAGGGCCGTCCGAGCATCACCGTCAGAAAAGGCAGATAGATACTTCAAGAGCTCTGTATCCACAAGATCTGTAGGAGTATAATTTGGCCCCTCGGTCTTCAAAGCCCTTTCTAGTATCTCCAATATGGCTTCATCCGTCAACTTCGATAATGTAAATGTCCGACATCTAGACAGCAGAGCATTCTGGACTTTGAAAGACGGATTCTCGGTAGTAGCTCCTATCAAAGTGACCTGCCCACTTTCCACAGGCCCAAGAAATACATCCTGTTGACTCTTCGAAAATCGATGGATCTCATCGCAAAATATTATTGTCTTCCTCCCAGTAAGCCCCAGTTCCCCTCTTGCCTCAGCAAATATTTTCTTCACATCGCCCACCCCAGTAGATGTACTGTTGATCTCGACAAACCGACTTCCTACCATTGCAGCCACACACCGTGCAATTGTAGTTTTACCCGTGCCAGCGCCACCCCACAGTATCATTGATGGGACACGATCTTGTTCAATCAGACTGCGTAAAACTCCGTGTGGCCCAACTAACTCTTGTCCACACACTTCGTCTAGACTTCTCGGACGCATTCGTTCTGCTAGCGGAGCGACCTTTTCAAAGGCATTAGTCTTAGTTTTCTTCGCCGGCGGATCGACAGTATCATTTTTCCCCTGTAACTCTGTCTCGGCATCGTCAAATGATCTCTTCCGCTGAACAGTCAGGGGTCCACTAGCACTCCCATCTTCTTGCCGCTTCCCAGTTGTTCCATTTTGCACTTTCTGCTGAAAATTGGGCGTCGAATTCTGTTCTATCTTTGAGGTAGGATGCAATGCTGTCTTCTTAGTCGCAGGTGTCGAAAAGAAGTTGGAGACCGAAGGCTTCTGCGTGGAAGCTGGTTTCTGCGAAACAAATGCATTCTGCTGAGTAGGTGGAGGAGAGACTGTGTCAATGAAGTCTTCACATCCCGAATCAATGTGACTATTAATGTCTTTAGCTTTCACTTGCTTTTCGCAAATGGGGCAAGCAACCATGCTGAGCAATTGGTGGAGATTGACTCTAAGTAATAGGTTTGGTTCATGATCATCACACAAAGTGGCTTTCGACACACGCGTTTAGAATTTGGGGGACGCGCCCGTAAAAGTCCATGTTAAAGTGGCACTAGTTTGCCTGTCAATAATTATTCCCCGCAACTTATGCATACCCAATCATGTATAATCACTCGTCAATACCTAGGTCAACATAGCATTTTCACGCGCACGGCAAGATGATCATAATGCATGGAAATTACTTTTTACGTTGTTTGGATTTTTCATGTCCATGAGCCTTCTGCTATGCCATGTTTTTGAAGTACATCCTGCCAATCGACAAGGAACCACAAACCCCGGAAAAGCCGTAAAACCTCAAGATGAATTGACACACGCCTGTTTAACCACCCCCTTACGCTCTCGACATAACACCCCAAGCCCGAATGATGTTATCTGTGTAACCTGCGAACAAAGTTTGTCCGTCCGCGCTCCATGCCAAACTGACACACTCTGGCTCTCTGCTCTTCTTGCCAACAGCTTGGAACTCTGGCTTCAACTCATCAACCTTGCTCTTCTTCTCCAAATCGAAGATGATGATGCTGCTGGAGGTGGCGGCGCAAAGCCAGTATCTGTTGGGGGAGAAAACGAGGGCGTGGATCTCATCACCAGCGTTCAAGGAGTAGAGGTGCTTAGACTCGTTCAAGTCCCACAACATGGTGGTTCCGTCCTTTCCACCGGAAGCGCAAAGGGATCCGTCTGGGGAGATGGTGACGGTGTTGATGTAACCGGTGTGTCCGATGTGGTCAGTTTGCAATCTGCAAGAGCTGAGCTCCCAGACCTGAAAAATTGAATATTAGCATTTTCTGAGTAAGTAATTTTGGTATCAAATGAATTGTGCGAAGATAATTTTCAGAAAAATAGTGTTAATTGTCTCATGGCAAGGTCTCCCAAGCTCTGAAGTAGCAAATACTTTGTAGAACATCATGAAAACTTCGCACAACTTCAATTTGAAGTACCATAAAGACTGATTGTAGCTTACCTTGACGAGCTTGTCCCATCCAGAGGAGACAATGACTGGGTTTTGTGGGTTAGGGCTGAATCTAACGCATGAAACCCAATCGGCGTGTCCCTTCTCAGTAATGGTGAACTTGCAGTCACCGAGAGTGTTCCACAACTTGATTGTGCGGTCGCGGGATCCGGAGACAATTTGTCTGTTATCGGCAGAGAAGGAAACGGAGAGAACGTCGTTGTTGTGTCCAACAAATCGGCGGGTGGTGGTACCAGTGGCAAGCTCCCAAAGGCGGAGAGTCTTGTCCCAGGATGCGGAAAGAGCGTAAGCACCATCGGAAGAGATCACCTAGAAATCAAAGTCTCAGCATTCAATTGTAATTTGCAGATTGCGCTCATATTTCCCAGAGCCACCGATTTTTGAGTGAGGTTTAACATACACAGTCAGAGACAATGTGGGAGTGTCCGTGGAGAGATCTCTTTGGGTATCCATATGAAGTCTCATCCCGGGTCAAGTTCCAGATGATGAGGGACTTGTCGCGGGAACCAGACAAGAGCATATTTGGGTTCTCAAGAGAAGTTGCGAGAGAGGTGACCCAGCCGCTGTGGCCCTCGAGGGTGCCCTTGAGGATAAGTTGTTCCGCCATGTTGGAGTATTGATCTGGTGAACGGAGAATTGAAGGATGGGCGAAATGGCAACGGTAACAGTGCTGGTTGGAAATATTTGAGAAATTGTGGTGGGAGGTTTTTCTAAGCGAGGTGGTACTAGCGCCACTTCCAAAAATAATGGACTCTGACCTAGAACTCGAAAAATTATTTCTTCTACCACAACAGCTTGAGGACTTGAGAAATTTCTTTGATGGCAAAAGGGAAGAACAAGTACCTGATGCTGATAGAGAATGGTTGACTTGAATTGATCGAATCCTTCCAGTTATATCCTTAAATTTCAGGCACATCTTCCTGTAGGGCAAGTCCGAGCAGATCAGTTTTGAGTGTTGAATTCATTCATTCTATCGATTGAATCATATGGGCACAGTGAATCAATCAATCTCTTACTGAGCAATAATATTCGGTCATAAGCCAGCGAGACAAGTGCTCCTGCCACGAAGTCCTGCTAGTCCTCGAGAATTATCAGAGGAAGTAAATGCTTGAGCCAATTTCCTCCTCAGCATGCCGAATCACGTGATATATATGGGTCATTCGATAGGCACTCAGATGTATGAAGTCTGTAATAAAACAATCAAAGACATCAAAAGTAGAATCATATACAAAACTTATTTCTTTTCATCACATCATGTCATTAAAGCGATCTCCAAACAATTTCCTCAGACTGTTTCCTTAACTTATCAAACGTAATCCCTTAAGCTGCGGTATCACCACCTAAAGCATCATATGGAGTTCCACCCGTTGCGTTGTTATCCCTGGGGAAGCCTGCATCATTTGCTGACTGAGCATTCTCTCTCTGCATCTTCTGCTCAGCAAGTCGACTCGGATCATTCTTTGATCCAATTTCTGAAGTAAAACTCGCATTCTTTGCATCATTACTCTCAAATCCCCCTTCCGTCAAGTTCTTTCCTTTCGGTTTGCCGCCAGACTGGTATTGATTGGACACATAACTCGGTGCGACCCCCGCATTACTTGTGCTCTCTTTTACATTGGGGTTGCCGACATCTTTCTGGTATGAACCAGTAACTCCAAGTTTCTTCTCTTCCGCCCAATCTTCAGTCGCCATTCGTGCTTCAGCATCGGAAGCAGGATCTAGACGAGTAGCTCCAGATGTATTGGTATTTGCAAATGTAGAGTTTGCGCCTGCGACGCCTAACGGTTCACCGTCGCGATTCTTAGCGAAGTCTCCGCCAGCTCTCGTAGATTCGGCTGCAAGAGAATCTGATGCAATTGCTCCGGCACCCTCTTTGATGATTGAGTGTGGATCTTTGACCTGTTGAAAGTTGTGTTAGTAATCATGATAGAACTTGAGTCGTATGAGGCAAGCAATCCCCAACAAAATCCTTATGGGATAGCTATTAAACGCAACTACATGGAGTTGAACATGAAAGATTCTGAGCAAGTATTTACCTTTGTACCAGCTCCAGACATTTTGAATGTGAATTGATGATTATGAAACTTGGTGTTAGAAGATTCAAGCAATTATTCTTCACGACTTGAAGATACAGACAAGTTGTTTGATTGTTTAATTCATTCCTGGAAGTGCTTTGTTCAAACCTAAAATATACAGCTGGCGCTCTCATGACATCATTCTTAAACTCAAAGAATCACATTAATCGAATCTTTTCCTGTTTCTACTACTTATTACTTCTACTACATAAGTATGGCGCCGGGCACGTTCCCGTCAATCAACTTATAGGAATGTTAAACTTGTGGAGATTCTAAAGATAGTGGTGGCACTTCTGCACATTTTGGACGACGTCAGCGATAAGCCTCTGGGAATTGAGGGGTAATTCATCACGTGCTTCATGTAACAAAGGTGTCCCTGATATTTCTTGGTGACATACTTTCCACATGCTTTCGAAAATCTTTAGTGTGAAACGGAATAGTTGATTTAAGCAGTGGGATCTATAAATATTGAAAAGTTGATGCCGGATATCCAAGTAAATCTGATTTTATCCGATTGAGCATTTGACTGCATGTCAAGCATCGAAATCATTCCCCAGGTTTTAGGGGGCCCGAGCTTTGAAGGTCCTTATTCATAACGGTCATTGGATTGTAAGAATCATAGTGTTTTATCACCTGATATCAGATCAGCAAGCAATCTATCTGCTTCGCGGTTAGCGGTTCCCACATACTCTACCTGTTGTTGCTGTTGTCGAGTGATAAAAAGGCCACGGGGTTGAGATTTCAAGTACCACTTGTAGCGATAAAAATGCAATGGCTAGTTAGTCTCTATCTAATTCAGAAGACTCATTATCAAGGCAGGAGTGTACGCGGCAATCACATGAAGATTAAAACTCTCGAATCCTTCCAATATATGATGCAAATCAGGCGCGACCAGCTTCTCAAGCTTCCATAAAATAAAAATTCGAGCTCTCGGAGAACAATAAGTGATTTTGATGAATAAACACACTATCTAATAATGCGAATTGGACACAATGCAACTTTCAATTAGTATGTCCCAAGAATTTGATGAAGTTTTTGTATTTCGTAGCCTTCACAGAGCTAGTTCATGTCTATTTCATACACGATGCGTATAATACAGCATCTCATCCCACCCATCCCGTCCATCAATGCTATTTTTTCGTTCATAACCCATCATCAATCATTCCAATGATTAAAACATATAATACACCCATTCTCAAAATGGTCCAACGCTTAGTTCTTCTTCTCAACACCTTCGCGTCCAATGTTGCTCATATCAACACCACCAGCTTCTCTAACACCACTTCCTCCAGTAGCAGCACCCTCCAATCCAGATTGTTGAGCATTGCCAGTTGAGGTTTGGCTAGTTACATCTCTTCCTGATCCAACGTTGACTTTGGTAGCATCGGCAGAGTTCCAGTCGCTGGCGACAGGAGGATCTTCTGGAAGAGGGAGATTGGCTTGACGCTCAGCGATGAGGTCGGCTTTGGATTGTTGTTCTGGCATGTTGATATATGTGTGAGGTTGTGTGTGTTCTAAAATTTGTTAGATAAGACCGAGTAAAATGTTGAATGAATGGAAGCTCACTGTTTGTTTGTGGATTAGAGTAATTGTTTGTGAGGGTATTCGTTGCGAATTGGTATATTGTGTGTGATGTTTGTTTGTAGTATGAAGAAGGAAGGAAAAGTGAGAGGGAAAACGGGGGATTAAAAAGGCGTTCAAACTCTCGAAGTCATGTTCTATGACAAAATCATACTCCACCTTACTCAGGTACTGTACCAAGGCATAGTTAAATTGTTCCTTGTTGTGTTTGGAGATTTCGCTCCGGAACATCAGATAATTGAGAAATTGAGGGGCTCTAAAAGATGTGATGTAATTATGATGTCGATCATGTCAAGCATCAAACTTTGGTGGGGCATAAACTCCTATGACATGACTAAGACACTAGGTACCGCCGGGAACAAACCGAAACGAACGTCAATTGAATTATTTGATTCGGTAGAATTCGATCTCAGATGGAAATCTCGATGGTAAAAAAAAATACTAGAAACTTCTTCATAATTTGGTATCATTAATCATCCTTGTAAAAAACGCCAATTGCAATGTCCTCAATATTTAGGCGCCAGTAGATAGGACACTCGATGTACCCTCAGCTCCTAGACACACCCTTCGTCCCATCCTGAATCCTAATCCTCGACTCCAACAATGCTATCATACCTATCTGCTGTAAATGTGCAGACAATTAAGGAAGCCTTCTATCACTTGTTTCTCCCGCTGGAGCAGCATTTCCAGCATCAGAGCTAAGATAATCTGCGTCTTCTGCAGCTTCATACTCCGCGATAAGATCTGTTACTACTTCCCTTGCTTCATCGAATTCATTGAGATTGTCAGCAAAGGGTGCAGTTTTCTTGTAACCTTCCATGAAGGCATTACGCTTGCGCATTCCATCGTATTGTCTCACGATACGTTTAAACAGCTATAATATGTCAATATTTTGGGGCAAAATAGCTATGAAGACACTCACTGTTGCTATACTTGTGTGATTTGCCAGCATAAGACCACTGACTCTGTGATTCATGGGTATATATGGACTCTTCTTGGTCAACGCAACTTGAATACTTGCCGGGCCCCATGGAATGAATGTCGCAAGTCGTCGCTCCCGGATTCGAAGAAGACTCTTGTGGACATCAGTCGGATCAACGTCTCCTTGAATGACGTTCAATATGGATATGTAACAACTCTTTTTGCCAGGAATTGTAGATACCATGCGGTTCTTTGGCTGCAACAGTCTTCGCATGACATCTAAAACTGTAGTTTTCCGTACGGTCTTCGCCTGTTCAACATTGTTTCCTGTGAATGGGGTATAGGCCGTCATTAAGAAATGACAACGAGGAGTTGGGATGAGTGAGGCAACTATGCTAACGAGATCATTGTGCATATATCCTGGGTATCTGAGTGTGGTGGTACTAGCTGACATAACGGTAGAAACCTGTACATGTTAATAAAGCAAACTCTGGCTCCGAAAAGGGGAATACCGACCAGCTGATTAGTTTGTTGGAACGAAGGTTCCTGGACGTGCAATCTATCCGCAGCGATTCTAGACAGTGCTCCATTGTCAAGCACAACAACTGAGTCGGCATTCTGTGTTAATCTTCGCATGGATAGCAAACTGTTATATGGATGTACAACAACGTCGCCAGAATTCGTAGTGTCTGGAAATACGGAGTATGTTTGTATAATCTTCTTAGGGAAGCGATCATTCAGTCTTTCGAGCAGAAAAGATCCCAATCCAGAACCAGTACCACCTGCTATAGAGTGTAACATCATGAAGCCCTGCTAAGATTAGCTTAATCGTTCGTGTAGATTGTTCGATTACCCACCTCAAGCGAGTCACTACCGTCGGCCTCTCGATCAAGCATTTCCATAATTTCCTCATGCACAGATTCGCCCGTTTGGTATCCATCTCCCCAGTTGTTTGCGGCACCTGAACCATTCTTTCCAACAAAAAAGTTCTCGGGATTGTAGATATTTTTGTATGGACCGGTTTGGATACCATTGAGGACCTGGATAACCACAAATTAACACCCCAAATATACCAACACATAGCATAGAAGCTCAAGAAGCACATACACGGGGCTCTAAGTCGATCAAAATGGCTCGGGGGATATATCGTGTGTCGTCCGACTGATAGAAAAATACATCTTTTCTGTCTCCTCCCTCCGTCGCAAATTCCTCAAGATTACCATCTTGACTTATGCCATGTTCCTGACACAACTGCTGCCAGAACTGACTACCAACTACTCAAATTCCCAATTAGAATCTCCTCCATTTAGTATGGCCAGACGAGGGGTATACTGACTGCTGTTGCCGCACTGGCCGGCCTGGACCGTAATTATTTCTCTGTTAACAAAATAGAGTCAGCGGCCGCGATGTATAGAAGAATGGAAAATTGGTCACCTTGGCATTACTGAAGCATCAAAGAAACAATACAGCTGTGATGCGCAGTATTTTGCAATTTAAGTCCAAAATATCTTAATTCTTGACGTTCTGGAAATTGTTTATTGTCGACGCGTGAAATAAGGTTCTGCGCTAGTTATCGCGATAGCTCTTTGAAAATGGTTGGACAGGGGTTTGTAGATGAACTTTTATAAATGAATACCTAGGTATTAATTGTATCAAAAACTTCATTTAACATTGCCGACAAAGCTCAAATTGGTCAATTAAAGAATACAGCTTTGAGAAACAAATCGCATAATAAGTACAACTTTTTACCATTGTCGAACACGTTCAGCTAAATGCAAGATGCCTGGTTTTGAGTATTCCTCTAGCCCTCCCTCAACACCAAATAGAAGCACCAATAGTCGATTCAGTTTTGGAACTTCAAATAATCCATCGACTACACCTGCTGGAGCCCCTCCCTCATCGGCCGGCTCTTATACTCCCGCTGGACCTGCGCCATCATCATTTTTGGAGAGCACTATGCGAAGCCCAACCCCAAACAAGTCGGCTTTTGGATATTCAGAGTACTCACAGCAATCGGAATTTGGTCACTCCCAATCAGACTTCGGTCATTCTGAGCTCCAGAGCCCACAGTTCTCCTCTCCTCTCTTCACACGACCGGCATCAAAACCACAGAGAGCGGTATTTGGCAACAAATCTCAAAAGTTGCAAAGGAATTTGCGATCGCTATCGGGAAGCGAGGAGGAGGAGGATGCTGAGGATGAAGAAGATGCTGGGTTTGATACAAAGACTCGCAATCGCTTCGCAGATTCTTATGATGAGGAACAGGATATGGAAAGTGAAGATGCCAGCTACGAGGACGATGACCTAGACGACTATCGCGGAACAAAGTCAATGAACCGCAACATCTTTAATCAGCACAGCAATTCGGTTCGGTTTGCAAGCACATCTGGTGGACAAATGCGACAGAGTATGGGAAACGATTCGATAGACTTTCAGGCATCTTTGGCGCAATCACAAAGTAAAAGGGTACCCGCTTCGGATTTTGCTGGAATCGCGAAAACCCTATCTGAAAGCCAGGGAATACCAGCCGTAGATGAAGAAGATGATCTAATATTGAAGACGGAGGCAATAATTACAAGACTTTACGAACAGGGTGTGGGAAAGGCAGACAATGAAGAAAAACTTCAACGTGCTTTAGCACTCATACCAAGCGAGTTAACGGCACTTTGGCAGGAGTACAGTGAACGAAGTGGAGTCTACAATGAGCAAGAGTACGCTTCGATCATTGGCCCAGGTCCAGCAGCCTCAGAATTTGCAAAGGCTAATTACCTGGCTCATCTTGCAATGCAAATCCATCACTCAAAACCGCTTGAAAAGGGATTTGCAACCGTGGTTAAGCCTCTTCCCAAAATCATGCTAGATTGGCTGGAGGAGTTTCATGATCCTTTTCCACAACAACTTGAAGAAGTTCAGGCGACCAGACCGAGCCCTGCTTCTCATCACTTATTCTGGACTACTATACTTAATAATGTCGTTCGTGGGCGACTTGTAGCTGTTATTAATTGCCTCAAAAGTGCTGGTTGGAGGTACTCGTGGTCTGATGCAGATGATATCAATGCTCAAGGCGGGGCGGACGGCTTTACTGGAGTAGCCCTGACTAATGTCGAAAAGGTAGTAGAGGATGCGACCAATGTTCTCTCTCTATGTCCGGCAATAAATGGAGACTGGAATATCTATGGAAATGATTGGAAATTGTTTCGGCTTCGGATATCACAAGCTACAGAGGATCTAAAACAATTCGCAGAAGGTGGTACTCGCCATGAATCAAATCGATTTGGAAAGTCTTCCATGAAGAGTAGTCTAGGTGGAGATTATAGTAAGCTTGCAAAGAGGGCTGCAAGTAGGGTACCATGGAATATCTACCAGAACCTACTTACACTTTATAGTCTGATTATGGGAGAGTCTATCCCTATCATTGAAAATTCCCAGGATTGGTGTGAAGCAACTATCGGGTTACTTGTATGGCATGACGAGGAGAAAGACGACAGACGTTTAGCTCCAGGGCGATCAATCAATAGTCTTCGCGCTTCTGCCATCAATTATGAGTCAGAAAATGATCTTCGCAAACTTCAACGAGCATTTGAGGTTGTAGCTGCAAGCAATACCGACTTTCATGTCAACAGCAATGATATGGTTGAAGTTGGATTAGCTTGCCTATTTCAAGGTGACACTGAATCCCTCATTTGTATTTTGCGCGCTTGGTCTGGCCCTGTATCTTCCGCTTTAGCTGAAGTCGCATCGTTGGCGGGGTGGCTTCCTCGTACTGAACCTCAAGGTCTGCTTGCAAATGGCGAACTTGACCAAGAAGACCTTGATCTTATCAATCTTGGCGCACCAACAATACAGGATGGCGTCAAAGACCTTACTCTTATTACATATGCAAGGTCATTACAAGAGCTGCCGGAGTTGACTGCAGTGATTGGACACGCCGAGATAACAAAAGAAGGATGGGAACTAGCGATCGCTGTATTGGGCCGACTCGATTCAGAAAAGAGATCCGAAGAGATGGTGGGTGAAATCATGAGAACAGTTAAGCTAGATAGTGCTGGGATCGTCGATAAACTTTGGCGATTACTCAATGATCTTGATATGAGTTCTCAAGCCGAAGCCATCGCAATGGTATGTGTTATATGACCTTTCGATGCACCAATATACATAGTCAGCTAACAACCTATAGTCATATGCCGATTCACTTGCCCGAGACAACATTTCTCCTGGTGAAGCCTTATGGTATTATGCTTTAGCTCATAATTCCGCCAAGGTTAAGGATGTCCTTGATACTCTAATTCAATTATGTTTGGTATACTCGACAGCTTATCCTCCAGAGGCCGACCTTGATGACCATTTGCAGCGATTAATCTCATCTCCAAAGAACGCTCTAAATGAAATGTCTAGTATGGACCTCGAAGCTGCAGAACTTGTTCATACTTCATTAAGCGGATACGCAACGCTCCGTAGATTTTATACCCTGAGAGACCAAGAAGTCATGTTATCACCAGGTTCTAAACCAGCAATGGGTGCGATCACCCGAAGGTCGGAAGCAGCCAATGCTCTATTAGCATTGATAATCAGTTCCGACGACAACATTCGCGGTGGTATCTACGATGAAGATCGTGGGGCTGTCATCCCTGTTCATTACATTCTTGCGCTCTTAGGCGAAGCCATGCCCTTCGTTAACCAGCCCGATTCCCTCCTCAGCACCTCTCAAATTGATATCCTCCTCCGCACGATTGAAGATATCCAGGGTATCGGTCCACGTATCTATGCCGTCTGCAACGCTTTTCTTGAAACAGTCATTAAAAATGCTTCAGGTCTAAAGGGCTCTAATCCCATGGACTTATTGAGTCAATCGTCATCGGGTACTTCTGGGGGCTTCTCAATGGTAGGAAGTTCAATGATGGCTTCGCAATTTCATAAATCGGTTACGGCGAGTGGAATTTTGAAGAACAAGGGGAGTATTAAGAGGGGGTGGGATTGGAGGAAAGGAATTGATGCGGGCATGACAGATGTGGACATCTTGAGGGTATTGAGGTTAGGATTGGCAAAGGATTTGGCGAGGGCGTGGTTGAGGGAATCGGATGAGATGCTGTGAGAATGAATGAATTGAAGGACGGGATGTAAGAATCGAAAATGCGTGCGTGGGAATTCCGGGGTGCTTAGAGGCGTTCATCATGTGTATGGGAATAATATGATTCTGGAGATATTAGTTGTTGGGTGATTCGATGCAACACGGCGGAACGCGCTATGCATATAATAGCATTACATCACATCGCATGAATAGCGGTGTGGCCTGTAAAAGAGAAATTGAATAGGAAAAAAAGTCTTGATACCCCATTTCATGAATCCTCTTGACCTCTTCGGTTACGGAACAAAAAGGCTTCCCTGCCCGGTGAGCTATGTTGCGCAACGTTCGCGATTTCTTTCAACCCTTTTGTAAACCACCTATGATGACCCCAGTTATGGCTCCTCTGAATCCCACCTCTCTTTCTTTTTTGTTCAAATTTCAATCCCAGTTTCGGCTCCTAATAGCAAATTGATATATTCCTGACACAAATACACGAGTGTATGCCCTAAGCTGGTGACCAATCCGTGTTCAGCTATTTTTCATTGCGGTACAGTGTTAGTCTGTACTTCATCTTTGCACTATCAAGTGGAGCTGTCATCCTGTGTTCGAATTGGGCATTCCAACGAGATTCTGCTAAATGCTCTCGATTCTTTCAGCACCCGGTGAGCTGAAATGGACAAATAACACGAAGAAGACAATTCGTAACAAACAATCAGTATTAGCAAAACGATTTCTCTGTTCCGAATTGAACCTTGGAATCAAGAAGTGATCAGATAGTCTAGTCACCGTAAGTAGCATCCACCAATGCCACAAATTCACAACCATCAGGTAACTCTCCAAAAGGCCAAACAAGACCCATCTCCTCTACTCTCCTCAACGCCTCAAGCGGCTCCTCATGATCGACCCAAAACTGCGTATCGGCACACGCCACTGCTCCTCCGCCCCCCTCTCCAAACAGTGAACCTCTCAATCTCGCCTCCCTTACATACCCCACCGGACACCCCTCCATCACCTCCTTCACAGTTCCTTTCATCATCTCCAAATCCCTATCAATATCCTCTACTCCCCTTCCCCAAACCCTCAAAACAGCCATCAACGCAAATGGCTGACTTGATAAAATCCCCACCATTTCTTCCTCCCCTTTTAAATGTCCAAGCATCCTTTTAGCCACCCCCCGATTTCTATATTCGCCATCTACGCAAAGTTGTGTAATCCACAGGATAGAAAGATTTTTGTGCTTCCAGCGGGTAGCAAAAACGTTGCCTGCTAGATTGCCATCGATCAGGAGGCGGACGTATAGTTTTCTGCCTTGGGAGGTAGAATTTGGGTGATGAGTCTTTCACTTGACATTTTGATTCGTGAGCCTGTGGGGGTTTGAATTTTGATTAGCACTGTGTGTATTATATACAAGTATAGCAAATGTTTAAATGAAATCGACGTCTTCAGCAAATTCAAGCTTTCCAGTAACTCGAATGTACGTAATGAGTTGAATATTAAAAAGCAGTAGAATGTCGTAATTGAACTCAATACTCCAAATCCATTGAATGCCCCCAATAACCCAAATCATGCAGATAAATAACCACAACTACGCAACTAATCACATTACGAAAATTTCACCTACCTTTCTTCTTTCCCTCTCCCATTTTCTCCCTCGCTAACGAACCCCATACACCATACTCTCGACTAAACAACTTTGCAGCCTCTGATACCATTTCCCTACTGATACCTCTACCATCGTATTTCTCCACTGTATACGATCCAAGTCTACTCGTAGGCTCCGACAGAATTACATTCATTGCAATGACGAAACAAGTATTTAATTATAGTTCCTGACACTTATCAGTGATATTAAAATTGTTCGTAATTCATAGACGGTGAAGACATAGAGGCTAAGAGCTAGCCTTTATCTCACATCACACTACATACCCCGCACATTCCACATTTCTGAAACAATTCAGCAACAATTTTGTCAAGACCGTCATATGTCTTGATGGTTGATTAATTTGTTCTATCGAATCCACCGTCACAACTGTCACCGTCGTAATGTGCAAATGCAATTGCCAATATCAGCCATTGTCCATAAACACCCCTATGCCCCAAAACATTCCCTTTACTCCATGAGAATTGCGTTCTCCACACCCTGACCCATCCATTTGTACAAAAAAAATCGACAAGAAAGAAGCAAGCCTACTATCTACTCTTCCAATTCACAATGACCAAGATAGCCAAAAACGGGCGAAGAAGAAAACAAATTGTTTGCCAAAAGTCGCTTTATCATCATTCATTGAACATTCCATCTTCGCTCTACTCATTTCCCGTCCCTCTTAAAATCTCCATCGCAAAGGCCTTTCCTGAGCTTGGCCATTGAACCCATATATTTTGTCAAGCCTTAAATATCTAGTGAAGCGGGACGGAGCCCCCTGTAATTATGAAATCTCCCATTACACAGCAAATGGATCGAGACTTGCATCGATAAACCGCATGCAAGATTACCTCGTGCTCCCCTCGGGAAGAATCCTGCTCAAACTTCTCAGCACCTCTACCATTGGCACATCTCTCGTCCCCACTACCTCCCTCTCCCTCCTCTCCCTCTCCTCCAGCCTCACCGCACTCAAAGCCAATATCTTATCCGCGACCCTTCCTACTGTTTCCGCATATCGTTCAATTTTGTGTATGCCGTCCAAGAAACAATCTACTTTCCCTTCGATTTCTTGATGAATATTCTTGAGTCTTTCCGAAGCGTTGTCGCGCAGGGACAGAGATGACGAGGACGTTATTAGGGAGAGAATGGCAGATTGTTCGGGGTCTAGAAGAGTAGGATCTATATGAGTGGGGGAAAGCGGATTTGCTTCGTCATGCGTATCAGGGAAGAGGGGTGGAAGAGGGGCAGTGGGCTTTTTGTAGGATATCCATTGCGATTTTTCGATTTCTAGTCTAGTGGTTGTTAGCTCATATCTTGAGTATTGAAAAGATAACCCATACTGTTTTACTCGAGCTTCTAAAGCCTGTATGTTTTCTTCTGCTTCGATGTTCTTAGGATTGGGTTTCTTGACCACTTTCGTTATCCTGGTCGGCTGTTTTTCTTCCCGATCGAACCAGTTCGAAAATGTGTTATTAGTCCCAAAGTCTTTGAGAAGAGCTTCAGATATTGCTCTCGCTGTACTCGTCAGTCCTGTCTCTGAACCTTACATTTGACCAAAGTACTCACCTGCTAATTTTGCACCACTATTCGGATCGCCATGCGCAGGTTTTTCCGGCAGAGCTCTTTCGCCCGTCCAGGTCAAGAGCTGTTTCATCCTTCTCGGCTCAGGTAATCCATCCTCAATATGTTTGTAAAATTGTGAGGTTTCGACCTCTTTGTGGGGTATTGCGCTATATCCACTGTCAATGAGTGAACTCGCCCTCCTCCCACGCATACCCAAACTACTCCTCCTCTGGCCCGTCCCACCTTTCTTTCGCAATTCCTTATTTCGATTGATAATTGGGGTATCGCTAAATGGCAAGGCAATGACCGTAGAGAGTGTGTTATTCGGAGCTTCTATAGTTGACCTGTTCGATTCCTCTGGTTGAGGTGCACCATCAATCATATCAATACTGTTGTCGTAATCCCGGCTTCCATTGGTTGAATTACTGTCCCCATTTTGAAATTTCTCCGTCGATAAACGCGTACTTTTCCTAGTTGCTCGTTTCGGTTCGACTTCATTCTTGGGTTTCTGTACCTTCTCTACCCTCGATTCTTTCGGCGTTGAAAGATTTGTTCTGGGTGCTGCTCTCGTTTTCTTGAAAGGCGGTGATGACGCCGGTGCAACATTGTGGCTTTCGCGCTCGCGGGCTGCCTTTTTAGTCCTCCTAGGTACCGTCGTCGTTACGGGCGGTGCCTCTGGTATTGGATCCGGAACAGATACAGTAGTTTTGGCCTTCTTGGATACACGCGTGAATTGAAAATCTCCATCTTCCTCCTCATAAACTATACTTCTGTTAGTAACTTTCTGGCCAATGCACTCCAAAAAAAATCCATCTTCCAGCATTCCCCTCCCATAATCGCAAACCCCAAAAATAAGAAATATCGCAACCCACCAGCCAATCTTTTACTCCTTCTTCGCGTCGCCGGTTGTTGGCTCATTTTCAGAGTTTCTAGAGGATTTCGAGCTCGTACGAGGGTAGTCATTGATGTCCTAGTAGCGCATTTGGTTCCTTGGATTTCTTGTTGCCCGGGCGATTGTCGCTTTAAAACTGGAGATCGAGGTAGATTTCGCGTGGTTATCTCGTGTATCGTCGCGTTGATTGACAAATATTGGTATTAGAGTTAGGATTGTTTGAGAGGGGAATTCGTGGGAGATCGCGGGTTGCTGGGTTGAGTGCTTGAATGCGTTGGTTTGGTTGGCGATATCATGGGGGTTTCAATGTTTACGTTTCGCTAGCGTCGGAATTATACAGATCATGTGACATATAGCCAATCCTATGCCTCACTCAAAAACTTTCACGACACGACATACACAGAAGTCTGGTGCTAATGTTCTTGAACAATTACTACGGTGAGTTGATGTATCTGTCTGTAAATTTACATAAGTACATTCTTATCACTAGAATAGTACGGTTGCTAAGCTCTTTGCTCCTTTTGCTGCTACGAGAAAACGAATTTAATGATCTCTTCCTCCAATGTTTCTTATGATCTACCCCCCAAACAGACACAAACCGTCAAAAGAGGGCCTGTCTCGCCTGTGTCAATTCTCACAGATCTAAACACTCAAGGTCAACATTTTCTGGAGAAAGGCATGAAAGAGATCATTCCATTTACACAACATCAATATCCCATCAATACTATTCATCTATCTCATTGTTATTGTGGTACTTGTATTTTTGAGTGATTTTCCAATGTGCAAGATACTGGTGTTAGGAAAATAGCTCAAGAGCTTTGTCTATATACAACACAGCGAAATATCAAAGTGCGAGGACAAAAAGGCTGATCATATTCGTCATATTCCAAATAGAAGATTTGTCTAGTTGAGTAACATGCCCGAAATACAATTTGAGTAACTAAAAAGAATGAAGGAAATAAATCAGTATTCATGACATAAGTGAATCAGCATGCAATCCTCGCTTGCAACAATATTCTTCGGTCCTCGTGATCTCATATCCGCTTCCTTAGCCTTCATAATTTATATCCATTTAGGTCCAGTATTCCGAGACTGGGCGAAATCGCCATGCAGTATTATCCTACATGTCAGATCACATAATGACATTTCTGAGGCTGGAGTCCTTGGTATCTTGATGTTGTATATACGTCCTTGATCACAATCTAGCGTAAAGGTCACCGAGGTGCCCAATGGGTTCGTAGCCAGTCCCAAAACGAAACTGGCTGGATGTTGACCAATGAATTCAGATTGACTTGCGAGAAGTCGTATCTTCTCTCCTCAGTAGCAGATAAGTCCTGCAAGCGGCCAACTCTAGCACTATCTTGGTAATAAGCTGCTTCCTGAATATTTGCCTCCAGTTCCGGGGCTACAATTATTGTTGTTGGAAATGGCTCTGCTATTCTTGTTAGCATTTGCTTTAGAGGTGCAATCAAAGATAAACAGAAGAGCACTTACGTCCTTTGATAGCTTCAGCATACTGCACAATTTCACTTACAGTTTTCCGGTCTCCCTGCATCCTGAACTCTATCGGCCATATCCGTTGATCTAAATATAGAGCTGCTGCGATGAACCGCGCCACATCACCTACAGATGTCATCGATACTGAAATTGCCTGACCCATAGTATTATATTCCACTATTTCTGCTGTGTTTGTCTCCATATTCATGAGATAAGAACCTTGATAGCCGAGTGCAGTTGAAGTGCTGATGCCCATTGAAGCTAGGCCCCCTGGGGCGAATCGTTCATAGAAAACCCCACATCCAAAAACAGTATATTGCATTTGCTGACGGGGGTGGTGAGCCCAGTGTCGAAGTCTTTCAATGCTTGCAGCCCTTCCACGGTCTGAGGGGTCATTCGTTGGTCGCCCGCCTAGCTTATCTTTGTATTCTGCAGGGATGAAACGTTGAACGCGGGAATGTGCGGCGGCATCAATGAGGTTGATTTGAGGGTTGCCAGATACCGTGGAAATGACTATATCTATTCCTCGAAGATTAAAGCGAAGATTATCTTGGTCGTCATAATTGACTACAGCCACTTGATAGCCGTGTGTCTCTAGATCTGGTTGTCCCTGAAGATAATGGTTAGGCTTGTTCAGAGACGTCGACGTGCTGGAGTCAACTGACCTGTCTCGATAAGATGATGAATGGATGTACAGTCTTGCGGATCTCATGAGCGATAATCTGGGCCAAGCCGCCCGAGCCTGCTATTGCAATTCTCATCATGTTGTTTGCCATCTCATTGTCAATTGTCACCATGTTTATGTACCCAGAAGGAACTCAAGTCTGTAACTGGATTCTAAATCGTTAAATGTATTAAAAGTAGTAAAAACGAAAGACCAGACAATCCTGTAGCCAGAAGAGGTAGCTAGCCATGATGATAGAGAAAGTACTAGGCCGCCTTATGAGTCAAAAAAGTACCTTTGATACGACTGGATAGAATTGTGATAACTCGAGAGCACTGTGCAATTTACCCAGAATTTTCAGAAGGAATTCAATGCAATTAGCTAAGAAAGCATTACAGGATGAGAGAATAGCCGACCACGACGGTGATGCAGGTGGCAAGCTGGTACACCGGGATCTTGGGTAAGCTAGCCGTCCAGGAATAAGAGCGGTAGTTCGATTTCAAGGGTCAATCCTCAGACGGAAAGGATTTTTGCCCGCATGATAAATTATCCTTAGGCCTCTTAGAATCCGTTCCAAGAATCTGCGGTTGGCCAGATACCATAGATCTGTGGCCACGGGCATAAGAGGTGCGGGAAGACTTGAATATGATGACACTTGGATATAGAACCAGCCGGCAGAGCTCCATAAAAAGGATAGATCTTACCACAGATGTGGCCGCTGTCATTAAATTTGGCACGAAGCGCAATTTATGGTGCAATTGGTGAAGACGTCTACGTAAAACATTCCTACGGATCTTGATGTCTGATCCTTATCTGCATGCCGGCAAATACCAGGCCATGTAAATACCGACTGTAAAGGGCTGAATGAAACCATGAAACTCAAACTCAAAGAGTGTGGGAGAGCCCCGGCCTTTTTCTTTCCCACCAAATGTGCGATTCCCCATGAGAAAGTATCGCTGGGATGTGGGAGTGACTAGGCTTCAGCCAAATCAGCCTTCGAACGCCTGTAGAAAGTATCGCTTGGTACATTCCATCTTGGTAAATTTAGGAAGTTAATCCGGATTTATGATGGATCACTGACCGCCGGCCTCGTTGAATCTGAGAAGCCTGTCGGATGTCCAAAATTCAAACCAGGACAAAGCTGCTGCTATCACTGGCCGTTATTGGCCACAGGAAATGAGAGATACGCAATCTTCGCATCATCTCCACCATTAAGCATACATGTGAGGCTTGCAGAAGCATTTACGAGGGGCATATGCAGGTCAGACACATGCCCGAGTAGTAGTGAAAAATGCGAAAGGAAAGGCAGCACTGGACAACCACAAATATAGTTCATCTTCGGAGAGCAGAATAGGAAGATCCTGGGGACCTCAGAGGATGGTAATGTTGTCAAACGAAGATTACTTGAAAGCAAGCCTTGCATCTTTCATATCCATGAATATCATTGGGGGCGAGCGATAGAGGTAACAATGGGGGCTTCGAAAAATCCATAATGAAAAGAATCCAAAATACCAAAGTTCTGTCACAAAACGGGGTATTAGGTATGCAAACTCTATTGGATGGTTTGCGAGCAGCTTGTGACAGCTGTCGGTGTCTTGTGGAGTTCTTTGTAAGGCTGAAGAGATAAAATGTTGATCATTGATCATTCATGCAAGTCGCTTCCGTGGCCTAGGTTGATCCAGGTAGAGTGTTACCAAAGAATACATTGATTGGTGGAATGTGATTTAGATTTGGACAGGATATTATGTCAGATTCCACTTTGTAGGTAGATGCCAGGTACTCTATTAGATATATGAGTTGAGGCTCTATGACAATCTTCCCTTTCCCCTATAGGTAGGTAAACGAGGCCTTGATGTTTGACATTCCTCAATCTACAATTGGTTATTAACCAAACTTTTTGAAAGGTATATCATTGTTAGACACCGGTAGTGATGAGATGGATAATAATTGCTGGATACCAAGTTTCATGTTCATGTTGGTGAATAGCTTAGTATTCTTAAATTTTGAAAGAAAAACTTAAATCAGCCACAGCCATAAGAGAGGACAGGTCTTTCTCTCGACAGACAGAGACAAAAGAGTAGCCCTTGTTTACCCGAAGTACTTCCGATATCTACACCAAGATCTCTTCCACAACATTTGTAAATAAGAATAAACACAATAATTCCACAGCATGTTCGAATTCTTTCAGAGTTATAAAAACAGTCTTTAATAACCAGTTACAAATATCATTCCAAGATTACCTATCTTGGCTTTCTCTTTTCCCAGGAGATATAGTGCTAAATTCAAGTTGCTCTCTGCCACTTCGATCACCATTACTTTACCTACTAACAGCAGTTTTGCATTTAGCAAAAAAAGAATTATTAATCGAATCTAGTTACAATGGGCAAGGGAAAGGGGATGGCTGGAAATGCCAATAAAGAGCCTCTGGGTTCTCGTACCAAAATTCCAACTCATAATTCCAGTCCAATCAAGCAGGAAAAGAACGATGAGGACCTTCCTCACTTTCGTGCCGAAGGCTTGTCTGAAATATTTGGATCGATCAAGCAAGAAGGGGACAATGAGTATAGTTTCCTTTCCCGCTCCCCATTGGAAACTCATCAGCCCCCCCCCGTCGTAAACGCTCTCGGTCCCGCTCCAGAAGCCCTGACGACCACTATCGTTCCGTTCCCAGAACCCGCCGGTATTCCAATCACTATCGGCCGCGTTCCAGAAGCCCCAAAAGCTCCTATATCAGTCAAAGCCCGCACAAGTCTCGTCAGTCCCGCCGCTCTAATTCCTCTATTTCGGCCCAGAAGATATCAACCTCCAGTTCCTATAGATCTCGATCTCCACATCATAGAGACCAAGACACTCGAAACGGCTCCTACTATGAAAAATCTTCTCGAAAAGGCTCTCCTACTAATGTTGGCGCTTCAAGGGGTTCTTTTTTCAGACCGTCTCCTCACAGAGATACTCCTACGGATCGGGGCGTTCAAAATAGTGATTACTATAGACCATCGTATTCCATCCGAGATGCGAGTATGTTTTCTGAGTCCAAAAGCCGAACCCTTTCTCTTGCATCAACTTATAGTCTTAGGAAATCACTAGATGACGAAGAGGTAGCTTTTACCCGCCCCCTTTTATATGCAATTGAAAGTTCCTGCTTCTAACCATTTCAAGACACTGAAAACAAAGCCGTGGACGAAGCCTTCCAGTCGCAAGCACCGAGAATTCATGGTTCCTGCCTAAAAATCTCTTGAGCCATCAAGTCCAATTGAAGAATCATGGGCGGAAATTGCTAGTCGTGAGCATAAAGAATTAATGGCAACCAAAGCAGCTAACATAACCACTTCGAACCATGTTCCATTCGCTACTTCCGTAGGAGAATCCAAACCCCTTAAGCAAACAATAACTCTGGAACAATCGGCATCAGTGTCAAAAGATACCCCCGTCAGCCCCGTCACAGATGTGAGATCGTTGTTGGTTAAGAGGAAAAAGCAGAGCAAAGCGGAGGGCTTGGATATCCAGCACCAAATATCCTCCCTCCTGTACCCTCGCATGAGAAAAGCTCGACAAATACCGCCGACTGAATCTAAGATGAAAGTTACGACCGATGTGGAGAAAGATGTTGGCTTTGCAAAATCATTCGAATCATCTGCGCAGCATTCAAGCACTCCTCCATTGCCCATATCATTACAAGAAATGCACTCACAAAGCGAGGCCCTTTTATCTGCTTCAGACCAAGGCATACACCCAGAGAGACAAGGCTTCCTCAATGATTCCCCTATGCTTGTCCCATCTAGCAAGCGCTCAAGCATTTCTTCAAAATCTACGTTTGTAACGGTACAGGACATTTACCCACCAAGCGAGATTAATGTGTCGGCTCTCAATTAAGGCATGCATCCAGAGAGACAATTTCTTCTCCAAACTTCCCCTTCGCCAAATGAATCTCCTGAACACTTACATCTACAGGCTGAATCCCGTCTTACCAATTCCCCTCCAAAGATTAAAATTGACACACAAACCTTGCAATCGAAGATCCAAGAAATTCGTCGTGCATCCTCCTCTGGTAAATTACTAGCATTCACCTTATTACTTGTTGCACATTGCTAATCTCGAGAAACAGACGAGAAACCCAGACCAATTCCAAGCATCATGAATGAGCTACCATTTACCGATGACCCATTCGAATCAGACCAATATGTAAGCACAATTATGAACGGATGAACGAAAATTGGATTGATAGACTGATAAGATAATTGGAAAAGCAGGCTGTCGAGCCAGTAATTCCTGCTCACTGGCAGAATTAACTTGTCAATCAAGCAATTCCGATCATAAGTCTCTGGTGCTTTCTCCATGTACTCAGCGAGCCGATCGAAATATGTATGTTATAATTTCTTCTATTCTCGCATACAAGCGAGGAAATTGGTGTATTTCGCGAATGTACAGGAGTCTGGGGTCCTGGCATGGATGTACCGACTTTGACGAAGCTATGAGATACCCTGGGACGGTCAATGTATCTGGTCGGTGTATTCCAATTTGCGTTTGTATTTCTCTCACGAAGTCGTCATTCGACTTGAACTTGGCCCTTTTCTAATCGTTCCCATTCTGTTTTTCTCTAATTCATGTTTTCACGTGGGATCATAATCAGAATTCCTGTCATTCCTCCATTGCAACTATTTTAATTTGTTTCTTATTCATTCATGTCTTCACTTTACTTTTTTCGTCGAGCCACAGCTACATCGATAGCAATACCATTAATACGAGAAGTGTAACCACATTGGTAGATCAAGATTTAAATAGCTACTAATAACATAGTAGACCCCAAATATGTCCCCCAAGTCTCATAGCTTGAATTTGCTTTGAATGCATGCAAAGAATCCCCAGGCCTTTTCCTAAAGTACACTGTAACAACAAAACCAACGCCCATCCCTGTAGAAGCTATGACTCCTACAATGCTTCTGTAACTCCATATCCTGCATTCCTAACTTGGGTATTTTCTTCGACAAAAGAAATAAAGAACGTGAGATCTGTTCCTGAAAATGCCTAATCCAGCATCGATCCTTTCCCATTCTATCCTATTCATCCTACGATGCATAACCTCATACTCATACTCATACTCATACTCATACAAGATTAACCACAAAAGGAAAAGAAATTGAGCACGATAGGAGAATATCTACTGATCATGTTTTAAAATAATGAACCGACGCCCTCCTCTTACTTGCCTTCACGCTTACATCATATCCCCACTTCTTCGAATAGTATATGGATCACACTATTGCACATTCAAAAACAAATCATTTCCCCGTCTCGTGGGCGTCAATCTCGGTAGCCAACCCGGTGTTTTTGGTAAACCACTGGGATTATCTCCATCGATATTGATAGTGATAGTCTCGCCCGACCCATCGTCTTTGGTATATACGACTGATCTACCGTTCATATTTGTATCTGTAGCTGTACTGACATCTTCGTTCGAAGAACCAATAGGAGCTTGTCCCTGGGCTTTTATTTCAGACATGGTAGTCATTTGTGTAAGACGTGGATCGAATGTGAAATTGCGTGTTTCTTGGCTGTAGATTGAGGATACTTCGGGGTCCATGGAAGTGTGGAGGGGGATAGAAAGTGGTTGGGAGGGTTTAGTATTGGAGGAAGAGACACTGGTGGCGGGTTTGTGTAAGGATTGGACGCTATCCTTTCTCAATATCCCGGTGAGTATTTGTGGCCGCCAGTGTGGAGATACGACGGTTGGTGAGGTTTGTTGGTGGGAAGGAGTAGTGGTGGTGTTGGTAGTGTTAATATTAGTGTTGGTGTCGGGAAGGACTCTCCATTTTTGTGATGAATTTGGAGATGTGGCGAGACTTAAAGAAGGGGGCGGGGCGCTTTTTTTACTCCCACTTCCATTCGCAGTTCTTGGACTGATATCCCTATGTTTAAAAGTTGGTGGTAATGGTAACGGCATTGGTGGTGGAGGACTTCTTGAAGCTAAATCGGTGGGACTGAAAAAGTCATTACTTTTTCGAATAGTGATGCCAGAATTGTGAGAGCCTGGCGAAAGAAAATTTCCGGGCGATAGTCCTAGAGATGCCATGCGCGTTTTCTGAGCGGCGATCTCGGCTTCTTGCCATGGTTTATTACTATGTGCTGTAGGGGGATGGATGGGTGACTCGATAGATATTGGCGGTGGTGCGGGGAAATTGGTTATGATCGATGTTCGGGTACGAGTACGAGAATGGCGCTGGCTTGGGTTTCCTTTGATTTTGGGGTATTTGACTGGTGATTTACCGATCACGTTTGATTTGTCAGTAGGTGATTCGACGACAGGGCTGAGATTAGTGTCGCCCGAAAGCTCTTGGGGTTCAGGATTGATAGAATCCATGGTTTCGAAGGATGTCATAGATCCTATCGAAGCTCTAGAGGTGCGGTTTTGATCATATGGTCCCACGGGATTGTATGCGGATTTTCCTAGCACGCGACGAAATGAGGGGTTAGATTGCATGAGTGAGTTTAACTTCTCAACTTCATTTGAAGAGGGTCGACGATTGTGGGATTTTGCCAAGTACACAGATGAGGTTGCTCTAAGAGGATCCTTGACAGATGGATTGCGTTGAGTAGAAAGTTTCATTGCATTTTCGGGCCGACGAGGTTGTGAAAAGTTTCTTTGGAGATTAAGGGGGCGTACGTAGAAGTCAGACTCTACTGAAGGATCCTTGTAGGAATCGATAATATGTTCTGTTTCATTTGGCGAGAGCTCACCTTGGAGGCGAGGTGATTGATAATATGCGGGATCAGGCTGTCGGAGAGCCTTTTCATTTGATATGGATCCGTAAGAGGCCGCATTCCATGGTGCTTCGGATGCTACAGCTGTGCTGCATGAATCTTCATCTTCGAATTGTGTATCCATAGATTGCCGAATATTGCTCGTGAATTTTGATGGTTGCTGATAGGCAGCAGTATGGATCTCGTTAGGATTTCGCTGGAAAGGAACCTGCAAGGTAAGAGCTGGTCTTTCGGGCAAAAGTGGAGATGGGCCACGTTGGAATACTTCTTCAGTGTAACCTATGGGGGTTAACATATTGTTTTGGGGGCTCTCGGAGGTCATGGCAAGACCGATGTTCTCTGGAATAGCGTTCCTTTGAGAAAAAGGATCGGGGCTTGGCTGCCCCCCCCTCGAAGGCATTCGAGCCCCCAAAAATGGTCCCATTGGTGTTGGTCCTCGGGTTGAAATGGAAGCTGGTGATGGCGCCATTGGCTTCGTAATACCGAAGTGAGATTGAGATTTGATGCTCAAAGAAGGCTCTTGCTGGAATGGGAGATATCCGCTATCTCGGTTTGCTTGCCTTTTACGCCTCATACAGGCACATAGCAATATAGCTCCAACTACCAATACCACAGCACCGACACCTGCTACCACAATTCCAGCTATTTGCGCAGTCGATAGTACTGGCTTACTCTTCTCCGGTGATGAATAGGCACTCGTGGTAGCTGCCGGTTGCGGTACCCCTGACGATGATTTTGAGTTCGTGGTTGAACTTGGAGTAGTTGTAGCTGTAGCTGTAGGGGCAGTTGTGAATAAAGTTGTAGCTACTGAATCACTAGCACTTGTCGTTGCCACTGGTGCAATCTGGACGATACTTGCGGAGCCTGATTGTAAAACGAGAGTTGCTGTAAGAGTACTGTGTGTGTTTGGCAGTGCATTCTTGTCGGAATTACACATATTGTATGCTTTTAGCACTGTATCATCTGCAGGACAAATTAGAAACTTCCGTCAAGTAATCCTCGACAATGACTTACTAGAAGAGTCATCTCCACTACAGAAGCCCACGCTGGCTTCTGACATTATACATTGTACTGCCCCCTCCCCCACCGTGTATGTAGACTTGCTACCATTTTCACATAAGCAGTCAAACGTAGGTGTGTCGCCACAAACATTTGTTGGATAGTTGTCTTGTACAAAGGACTCAAAGCAGACTTGAGCGCACGAAGGAATAAAACTCGTTACTTGAGATGGCAAAGAAAATTCAGCATTAACACAAGTCGAGAATGCATATATGAGTATGAGGAGGCTCAATGGTAACATTGCCATTCTGGGAAACACTGTAGGAATCGGGATGTCAGCATTGTTTGTGTATATACATTTTCCAAATTGTTCTGAACATTTTGAAACTTCATGATGCTTGTGATGATAGAAGAGTTGAGGTCATAGTTCTTCGATTCACTCAATCTGTTGGACACAAGAGCTCTAATTCATGGTCTCGATTCAGGTGGCATATGTATGTGAAGTAAAAGAACCAGAAATAGATTCTACTGACCTCAAAGATGGAAACAAATCACTTTCCGAGTCGTCCAGCGTCTCATACATCATTATAACACGAATCTAAGATGAACTTCAAAGAAACCCATGGCACTGATGATACTGATAGAAGAAAGGGAATAGAAAAAACCAAGGAAAAAACTCGACGGCAAGGAAATACGTGAGAAAACTGAAGGGAAGAAAATGAAATAATGATGTAGAAAGTTTCCATCAAGGGAAATCAGCGATATGCTCACACAACACCAGACGACCCCCGCAATGTTACCTTGAAGACCAATAGGGTCTTTCCAACAGCCGGCTTATGGGCCATATACATGGCGTCACAATTCTTCAGGTACGATGTGTGAGACTGCATGATACTACCGCTGAACTCAAGATACATAGCCGCTGCCATAATAGTTGACCCCATGTTTGATGTGATGATAAGCCTCGTTACCTGTATGGTGGTGGTTGTCTAGCTCTGCAAGTAAGCGCTGAAGAAATTAACCCTGGCGGTTACAAGGTTAGATTTCCACGTGACCTGACGTAGACTAGATTGAAACGATGATTGTAATTGTGGGAAGGTAGGTATGTGCAGCAGAAATACGTTCGTTCCCTTGTCGTCTCTGATCTCTACACCTTTCCTCGATATGAGTAGATCAGTTTCAAGAAAGGAAGTACCTAGTAAGTAGATCGAAATTTCACCGGAGACAATGACATTTCGCATCCGAGATAGTTGCTACGCCTGCCTCGAGGCCGTTTGCTATATATAATCATCAAAATTATACGATGTAGATTCTCGAACCACTTTACCCACTTAAGTTCCGGTACGACTGGGGACCCCAATGCAGACCTGCCTATTCTCAGTTCATCAAAGGTTGGTAAAGGTCTAAGCTACCGAGTGTCGTGGAAAACGTTCAACAATTTCATGTTTCATTATTCGAGTCATTATTCGAGCCTGGGATGGGGATACAACGTTAGTAATATTGGTTGTTTAACGATTCATTGCATTTATACGTGTCAAATTTTGATTATCTCTAAGTTTGTTGCAGTTTATCTTCACTGCGTTCTGAATTCAGTTTGTTGCAGCTATTTTGTTTATGAAATCATTCATTATGGTCATTTCTTCGTGATTCATCCACGATTAGATTTTAAGAGCATGTTTCGCGGCTGTGTATGCAACCTAGAATAACCCCGCTGTAGCGAATCCATTGTTGAAGATTATTCTCGTAAGCAATTTGAGCCTCCCCTTTCAACATGAGCTTATGCATATATGCAAACGCCTGCTTTTTCTCCCAATATTGTGCAAAGTGAATTTCAAAAAAGAAAAGATGTGGATAATTGAAGGATTCAAATGAAAGCTCGACTTGATAAGAATTAAGACTGTAAGTTGGTACCAGCACGGCTTGACTTAATGACCTTCTTCACAATCTCTTCTGTCTCATCCCAATCATCTTGGTTGAGCTTGATAAGATCGATATTATAATGATTTGCGATTTGGTTGAGTGCATCGTAACTCTTTCTGTCGAAGACAAAACTGATACTGACACCGACACGTCCGAATCTTCCGGTTCGACCAATACGGTGAAGGTAGGTTTCTGGGTCTGGCTCTGAATCTGATCGGCCCTTCATAGGGACGTCATAGTTGATGACCATAGAGACAGATTGAACATCGATACCTCGGGCAAGAACGTTTGTAGTGATGAGGACCTTGGCCTTCCCTTGACGGAAATCTTCAAGTACTTGATCACGTTCTGAACCTTCAAAAGCACCGTGAACCGCAACAACCTTGTGTCCTTCCTTTGTCAAACGTTCAGCAATATTACTGGCTGTATCTCTTCGCTGTAATCTTGATTAGTACCATCATCGAGAAAGTGCATTCAGCATCAAATACCTTGACAAAAATGATTGAGGAACCGATTGTCATCAAACCATAAAGCTTGACTAGGATCTCATACTTCCCGACCTCGTTGGGACAATCCATAAACATCTGCTTAATTCCAGATACAGTGAGTTCATCGCGCTTCAACTTAATCTCGTTTGCACGAGGCGAAAAATCCTGAGCAAAGCCGTAGACCTCATCGGGAAAAGTCGCGGAAAAGAGTAGGATCTGCTCGACTCGAATCATCCTAAAACAGATTAGGATACGTTACACAAACTTCCAAGAGACCAAACTTACGATTTAACTCGCATGCACTGATCTCCAAGACCTTGCTGATCCAACATATTGTCTGCCTCATCCAAACACAGTATTTTCATTTGAGATGCGTCGATCGATCTTCTCTTGATCAAGTCCATTACCGTACCAGGTGTCCCTACAATAACCATTGCATTTACTTTGGTGTTTCGCTCCACCGCACCTGGAATGGCTGCTTGTACAGTCAAGCCATCAACAAATTGCCCAATGCTTCTGATGACGCCCTCTATTTGGCGGGCAAGTTCGCGACTTGGTGCTAAACATAATGCTTGGGGAGTAGTTGGCTTCGAAAAGTCGAGACGTGATAAAATAGTGATGACGAACGCGGCAGTCTTTCCTGTGCCTGATTGTGATTGCGCAATCATATTTGTTGGCGGGTTACGAAGTAAGAGTGGAAGGGCTTTTTCTTGGATCTTGGAAGGCTTTTTGAAATTCATCGCATAAAGACCTTTGAGAATTGAGGCATCACTAGTAGGATAGATCAGCTCAGACTCTGCAAAAGTGAAGCTCACACTTACATTCCTAACTGCTCAAATGTCTCTACAGAATACAAGGGACTTGTTTGATCGCCTTGAATGTCGCTGAGTTTGACCTCAACCTCATATTGACCGTCCTGAAGAGTACCACCTCCCAAAGGCTCAGTAGCACCATCAAGTTGCGCCTCCTCCAAAGGGTTTCCCTCATTTTTTTCAGTAGTGGGTGATGCAACCTCATCTGCCCAAGATGTGCTCTTGGATTCAGACATTTTGGAATATTGCGTTAGTGTAATAGATTGAAATTCTGGGCATATGATATTTCTTCTTTATGAATAATTTAAGTGCGGGGGAGGGGTAAACTGTTTTGTTCTGAAGATGTTTGATTGACTTGTTGTGAAGGATTACCTAGTAGAGATATTGAGATATTGAGAGAACGATAAGGGTTGAACTAACTTATAATCGCCTAGTGCATATCGAGATGTGTTAATCTACACGTGATTAAAGATCAAACCTCCACAAGCAAATCGTACCCGTGGACGGGCAAACAGCGAACAGCCACACATACACAGCCTTACAGCACAGCCACAATCGATCATCTCTAGGGCTATTAGGGACATTTCGCTGCTTTAGAAAACGTTTCGGTCACCCCCGTGTGTTCCGCTCGAATCTGACAATCTCCCAATCTGCCCAGCCAGCCCAACTAATAATAATAATAATAATAATAATTATAGTAATAAGGTACCTACCTAGATATTATTAAATACTCCGTAATTTGGCGGGGCATTTATGCGTACGGGTTATTCATTACGGTTATTGTCCTGATGACATATGTCCAAGATCCAACCTTTATGTTCATTCTCTCTTTCTTTGCTTCTCAATCTAACATGAATCTTTTTCCTCTTTCACGTTGTCCATGATACTTAGATCACTGACATATTATTGCGGTACAAATCATGGCGGAGGTTGACATTGCTCCCCAATTCGGCCTTGAGTTGAAGGTTAGTAGACACGCATGTTCGCAATGCCTTTTCTGACTTTTGGTGCTTTCACAGGATGGATTCAAATCGGCAAATGCTTGGGTAACCAACGGTATCAACTGGATAGGCAGCGATATAGAAGGATTCTATCGCGAAAGGAGCATCATTGAGAAGGAATACAGCGCAAAGCTTGCGGCTTTGGCAAAGAAGTATTATGAGAAGAAGACGAAGAAGTCGAGCAGTTTAAGTGTTGGCGACACACCTGTTATGACTCCTGGGTCATTAGAGAGGTTTGAGATACTGTACCTAGAAATTGGCGTGCAACTGTTAACCAACTGCATGTAGTGCGTCATTAACAACATGGACTACACAACTCACCACTCTCGAATCTCGCGCAGCGGAGCATGATCGCTTTGGAGGAGAATTGATAACGCAAGTGGCAGAACCACTGAAGGTGCTTGGAGGACGTTACGACGAGATAAGGAAACGCCACGTTGAATATGCGGAGAAATTGGAAAAGGAGAGAGATGCTACGTATGCGGATTTGCGCAAGATGAAAGGCAAATATGATGCTGCATGTCAGGAAGTCGAAAACAAACGGAAGAAGGCGGAATCTTCATTTGATTATTCAAAGACAAAAGCACAAAATGCATACCAACAACAGATCCTCGAGATGCACAACGTTAAAAACAGCTACTTAATCGCCATAAATGTCACGAATAAACAAAAGGAGAAATATTATCATGAGTATATTCCGGATCTTCTCGACAGCTTACAGGACCTTTACGAATCGCGCACAATTAAACTCAATGCTATATGGTCGCTAGCGGCGCAATTAGAAAAGGGGATGCTGGAACGTAGCACAGAGTTCGTCAATCACGTATTAGTTGAGATTCCAAGAAACCAGCCTTCTTTAGATTGCATGATGTTTGTTAGACACAACGTAGGAACTTGGCAAGAGCCTCCGGATAAGCCATTCGAACCAAGCCCCGTGTGGCACGACGATGATGCGATGATGGTGGGAGATACTGCTAAGGTCTTTCTTCGAAACGTTCTTAGTAAATCTAAAAATCAACTTGGAGATTTGAGAAGAGAAGTGGATTTGAAACGACGGGAAGTTGAGAGCACGAAACGTGTAAAGCAGCAAATCAGGGAGGGTAAAGATAAGCGGGACGAGGTTGAAGTTGTTAGAGCCATTTTTGCTTTACAAGAAGAACTACATCAGGTTGATCACAAGAGGCTGACTGCAGAGGTTGAAACATCAACAATTACGGAAGCCGTGGGAGATGTTACGTTAGGCTCGAAGAGTCACAACTTCAAATCTCAAACCTTCAAAATACCCACTAATTGCGATTTGTGCGGTGAACGCATCTGGGGACTTTCAGCAAAGGGGTTTGATTGTAGAGATTGTGGTTATACGTGCCACAGCAAATGTGAGATGAAGGTGCCAGCTGAATGCCCAGGAGAGCAGACCAAAGACGAGAAGAAGAAACTGAAAGCAGAACGTCAAGAAGCTGCCAATGCGGTCAAAGCTCCAGGTACAGGTCTTGCAGATAGCGTTGCGGAACTTCCAACCATGAGTCGATCTAATACTATGAATTCATTAAGTTCAGGTTATGCTGCTAGTGCACATAGATCCATCTCGGCAAAATCTCCAACCGAAGAATCACCTCCAGATGCGGCGGTTGATCGAAGGAGAAGCATATCTTCGAGTCTCAAGCCCGGCGGACTTTTAAAGAAGAACAGAGTTGTGGCTCCCCCGCCAACAGCATATGTTAGCGAATTACCAGGTAGCAGTGTGGCTGATGGATCGCCATCAAAAGAACCGAGAGGAAGAATGTTATATGCGTATGACGCTAATGGTGGCGAAGAAGTCACAGTTAGCGAAGGCGAAGAAGTTACAATACTAGAACCAGATGGTTAGTGGATCCGCTATTATTTCTCCAACTAATCACTAACCAATGCTAGATGGCGGCTGGACTAAAATCAAACATGGCTCCAACGAAGGTCTAGTCCCTACCGCCTACCTCGAAGTTCTACGCCCTTCTTCCCCTCCGAATCCTACGAATAGACCCATCTCTATAATTTCTACCTCTGGCTCCTCTATCTCTACTGGTAAAAAACAGGGCCCAGCTGTGGCACCAAAAAGAGGAGCCAAAAAGTTGAAATATGTAGAAGCACTTTATGAGTATACGGCGCGGACTGACGCGGAACATAACATGGTGGAAGGTGAGCGCTTTGTTCTTATTAAGGATGATCCTGGAGATGGATGGATGGAAGTTGAGAAGGGAGGGCATATCAAGAGTGTACCGGCAAATTATGTACAGATTGTTTAGACAAGTTGGGCGGGATTCGTTGTTTGAAAACGGCATGGGATAGCATGGGATAGCATGGAATCGGTGTGAATTTTAGATGGCAGAGTGCAGATTGTGGATTGTGGATGATACGTCCTCAAGAAAGAGCGGAAGATGAAAAGCAATTCTGGGTTGTGAAACAACAGTCAGATTTAGGAGTGGAAGCGAGCGTTATTGGATCCTATGAATTTTACCTACCTACTTAGAACCCAGTGAATACCTACTTAAAGAAATACAGATTTATCAAACCTCAATCCCATTATGGGTGCTGATATCTAGTGTGTTGCCTTGTCAGGGTTATTGTAGTACAATACGACAGGTTTGGGAGGCAAGATCGGTCTGCGCGCTAAAGATTACCAGTTGAAGATAGCGATAATTGCTCATTAAATCAGCAGGCGAGGGGATCGAGTGATAATGATAAGATAAGAAAGCATGTGTTGTACAATCGGAGAATTCAATGTCGTGCATTGGTACCAGTGTACAGGAGAGGGCGGCGGGGCAACAGGAGATAATTACGCGAGATTGATTACGCGAATCTGGTCTAAAGTCTGCGATTAGAAAGTTTAGAAATTCAGAGGAATTTGAATTACGGTGGTGTCGTCGTTTAAAGTTTTTCGTTGTCCGATCAGGTGAAAATTTGGAATGGAGAAAACAATAGAATGAGATGAGAATATTGTACATTGAAATGTAGTCGTTGGGGCTTGAAGTGAGTCAACGGATCTGCGTTGGCATAAATTTATTCAATTGTTTCTCAAATACCCAGATGACCAATTAAACATGAACACAAAAGCAATTATCTCCCATAGATCAACGAAATATGTGAGGTGAAGAAACAACCTGGCATGTTCTTTCATATCCTTCTTCGGCTTTTGTAATAATTGGTAATTGAAGAAACCAATCAGCCTTCCGTCGAAGGTTCAGCTTCTCCTGCCGGATCAGACGGCCCCTTTGTTGAAGGTTTCCCCTCAGCATCATTACTCGAATCTTGAAGGAACTGTTAGAGTATGTCAGTTAGTCTTTGAACAGCCACTAAAAGCATTTTCTCCTGAGAAGTCTCACCTTCATAAGCGCATCTTCGCTAGTGCCTGGCCAGCTCTCAAGTTCTTCTATACGCTTGGTCAAGTCCTCTATAGCCTTCTTGAGGTTTGATTTCTCCATTTCTTCTAGACGCTTCTCCTGATCAGCTACCGTCTTCCTGAGATCTGAGACTTGTGTTTCAAGCTTCTGGACTCGATCTTCTGGATTCTTGCCGGTTGTGACGTTGTCGATTGTTCGGAACTAATTGGGTTGGAATAAGCATAATGGTCAACGTTGTAATGGGATGAATCTATGCAGAGATTTAGACGAACCATGATGATTATTTTTGCCTGATGCTTTTATCTGAAAGGTGTCGGGTAAGAGTGAAGAGGCTCTGGTAGAGTTAGATTGAACAAGTTTGATGCACAGGTAGGTCAATTGCATATATAGCTGAATGGTAACATGAAGATGGCGTGGGAGTTCTCAAAGTTATACCGGAGCTAGAATTTGCGTGTTGTACACAAGAAGTTCAAGTTATAATCAAGCCCAACATGAAGTTAATGTGTTATCCAGGTGTCCCAGACAAAGGAGGTATGCCGTAAGACTCAAGTGATCAACAATGCGGGGATGGAAGTTGATCAAATGACGTGGCGATCCAGTGAAATATGCGCTCTGCGCCCAAGACAAATCAATCTTTGTGCAACTAGAGCTATTATCTACATGCAAAGTTCCCCGGATTTGGAAATCAAAGTGAGATAAAATTTCCTTCAGCTCGCCACCATCAAGTGCCAAGTTATGTAGTCGCACAGCACGAGTCGATGCCAAAATGCATCTTTTATCAGCTCAAATGATGATATTGCCTAAGTGATACCAACACCCAAGTGGTACCGATGCCCGAGTAAATAAATTGGTCAGATCATCTTAGTCCTCGTAGGAATTTCGAGCGATCTTTCAGGAATCTCCAAGAAACTTGCCAATACTCAACTCAATTTTAACTCAGAAAGCTATCTAAAATTTTGTAATGCACAGGTCTTTGCATGCTTTACAGGTAGCCATCTCGATTTGAAGATGGTTATGGAATACGGAGATTGGTATGGACGGAATTGTATGCACATGAACCACCACAAAAATCAAATAATCTTGAACAACACTTCTTCTCAGGTAAAGAATACCGATAACAAGCCTTTCCGAGATACAATGATTTATAGAAAATGTATCAATTGTAGATTATGGAATAGTGATATATTAATTTCAAACACGAACATTGATCGATTGATGAAATCATTGGATTTCAAGTAAGGTGTCCGATTCTGATGTGAACGTAACTCGGTTCACACGAAGTGCGGAGGAGGATGGACATTTTTCTGTATAAGGCATTAATAGCCAGAAGTTCCAGGTGGGAGAACACCTATGGCGCATCAAACTACCAGCTGATCCGAAACATGCTTGTAGGAATGTAGTTCTGAATGCACATCACAGCATTGATAATACCTTGTGTAAGATCGCGATTCGGAATTAGACACGAGAGCAATATCAGATTTTTTGCCTTGATCATTAGCCAAGCCTGACGCCATAAGACACAAGCATCAAGCTGTGATTTCTTATATTGGAAAGACTTCCAGTCAAGTTGTTCATACTATGCAATCCAATCTACTTTTTTTCTTTTCAATTTTGATTCAATTGTATCAAAGTTTCAATTGACATAGCAAGATGGCAACGGCACCACGTGAAGGAGCAGCATGGTTCTTGAAATCGAGTCTCAAGAGTCCGGGTTACGATGGCTCAAAAGAGAAAGACTTCTATGCGTGGATGCTTCTCGAGGTTATCTACAACAACACTGAGGATGAGGCTTATCAATGGCCCCCACCATTATGGTACCCGGGCCACCCAAGAACGGGACAGCAGGTTTTTCCTGGCAACTATTTCAGTACTGGATACGGCCGCTATGAGTATATGTCTGTAATGTACGGCCCAAGTGCTGAGGACATTAAGCGAACTTATCGCGTCAAAAGCAGCATTAGTCGTGGCCAGTTAAGTCGCCAAACAGGTTTGTCATCGGTTCATGAATTTTGCTACCTCCATACCTAGCCCTGTCACCCGATTTCGAAATCTTTCCTTCATTGTTATTATTAACTTCTCGATCATTTTAGGCTCTTCTGCCGTTTGCTATATCGCAGTTCCGTTGCCGACTACGAAGGAACAATTCATTTGGATCGATCTCACGTATCCTATTAGGGCTTTCATGATCCCGGCCGCTTTCACTGCTCATCCCCAGTATCAGGGACATGCAATTTTTACCCGACTCGATGTTCGGGGTAGGGGGGGTTTGCCAAAAGCGTATGTGGTAAAAGGCGTTGCTGCTAAAGAACTGGCATCTGGCAGAAGAACTGTCGAAGAATGGAATGATTGGATCCCTCATAACTGGAAGTGGAGACAAGAGCAAGCAATACTACTCAATGTATACGCGCGGCTAAAAAATCGGCTCGCAGATATCGGTACCGAAGGCCCAGCAATACAAGAACCTGGGCTCAAGCCAGAGTATATCAAAACGCTTGAGAAGCTACCAAGCGAAAAATATGCCGAGGCCAGCTATAAGAAAAACCCACAAGGAGATGAAACAACCGGTTTAACGATGCGGCCTCAGTGGACTATTCGAATCGATACTTTCAAGTTGGCATGCCAGATCCGAATACCATATCCCAAGCGTACAGCCGAATACAAAGATATATACGCTTGCTTTGCCTTGTTTGAAAGGAGTGCTGTCAAAGCATCGAGGGTTCTCGCGGATTTCGATATGGCTCAAGCTATTGATCTGGCTGCAGCACAGTCAAAAGACCTGGGTGTCAGACTAAGATACGAACAGGATGAGCCGGGTGACAAGTTCATGAAAGATCTGCTTGCCGGTTTCATCGCTGTAGGACTTGGTTTCATTCCTATATTTGGACCTCTAGCTGCATTTACCTGGAGTCTTACATATGAGGTGATATCAGATACAGAAAAGTTTACCAAAGCCGCAGGAATTGGTGGCAAGGCACCTGCTCTCACACAAGCTCTGGTAGATTCTCGTGAGACTTTGCTACCTATGTTAAAAAAAGTAGTTTCTAAGGCACTTAAATTGCATATGGAGCAAGGATCTACGAGAAGCATCCGTGTTGATTCTGGGGAGAACACCGCCGACGACAACTCCGAACAGGAACCAGAAATTGGCCAAGATTCAAGCAACAGAGATATTGAAGAGAAGACAAAGCAGCTAGATTCCGAGAATGGCGTAGAAAGCAATGAAATCCCAGGTAATCCTGAGGGTTCTGCAAATCCTGGCGATGCTAAAGTCGTTGATCAATCAAAGATTTTTGGAGATGAGACTGGCGAGTCTGACGAAGAAAGTGCCGTAGATGGCACTTTCGATGAGAAGGTAGATAAAGATCCATTTGCATTCATTATTGAGGCAGGAGAGGCAGAGGTTTATGGCCCAGCGGCTTCCGGGTGATCGACTATAAGAGGAATTTTCATTGACTATCAATTTGATTTGAACTGCAAGGATTTGTGCTTTCTAAAGAGTTTGAATACATTCCAAGTATTGTTATCCAGCCCAATAGCTCTATGATATGCCCGTCTGGACAGTGAAAGAAATTATAGTCCACAACCATCCTACAATTCCGATGATTCAACGAATTTTACAAATCATGTAAGACGATCCAAGCTCAAGCACCCTAAAAATTTATGATTGAAACGATTTGATCAGTCAAAGATGTAATAATTTTATAATCAAGGGTCTTCCAATCACAATCAAAAATGATCGAACGCGATATGATCTCCACATATGATCTCTAATCTGGGGGCGAAGGTCCATGATCACGTGTTACAAAATAACACAATTAGCGCTTGGTGTGTATCAGTACAAGGATCCTTAGGCCTCTGCCTCATTGTTCCTTGAAGCCTAAAATTTTCGTTTCCAACTGAAGTAGACTAATTTATAGATTTATCGAGGGTGTTAGTCTCGTAGTGATGCTTATGCAATGATTGCTTCTTCTATACTAGGTAGTTCAACCCGCTAGATATTATGTACAATGACCTAATATCGATAGTACATTTGAGAGAATGACTATTTATAATATAGAGTTACCTATATTCGTTTCTTTGATCATATGATTGGATTACCTTACATATAGGAAATACTTAGAGCGGGTAGGTATCTGGGTGGTTTGCATATGCGCAGTAATCAGATAGCCGCTCTGTTCTGTGGCTGTAGTCGATAACATGTAGGTGAAGACTGAGAAAGAGGTTGCCTGATAATTGAAAATGAGAATTATTGATACAAGGACTACATATCTGAATGGGCTGTTTCTATGTTTAAATAGCAGATTAAGTGCCACATCCATTTTCCCTGTTTAATTCAGCAACAATCACCATTTTACTAAAGTCATCGAAAGAAGTCATCGCAAACTCTTCAACTTCATCATGAACCTCTGTATTTCTCCTCAGCAATTCGATTATTTTAGACCTCTCATTACCATGGTACCATCTTCAGACGCAAGGAGTACTCTTCAAAGGCATCCCGAATCAAAACGACACTTATTGCTAGGGGGAAACCCCAAGAATATAGAATCCTTTTCCAAACCCCAGTCTAATGGAAGAAAAAGGCACACAGACAACTTGAGAGACAAACTTAATTACAGTCCGAAAATGACAAAGACTAAACTCAGAGACCTAGATGGTCTTCTCAGCTACCCATCCAGAGATAGATACGCAGACGATTTCAGAAACGAGCATGCATCTGGAGAAACGCGATCCAGAACTGCGGACCTCGAAAAAGAAAATATGAAAGTCCTAGGTGCATCTTTGGAAGACGACGACAAGGAAACGATGAGGATTGACGAGGAGCTTAGACGAAGCTTTGATGAAGTACTGCGCAAATTGTTACAAATAAAGTCAAATTTAGAACGACAGATTTCGACTATAAAGAAGCTACTGGCTGTAAGGGAACAGCGGAACATGGGTTTTGATAATCTCCACAGTGATCTAGTAAGGTACAGACTGCAGCTTGATACTACCCAAAAGAATCTCGAGAAATTCAGGGTTCTTAAATCGACTATAGCCCCCTGACGTGCTCAAGGGCTGAAAAATTTGAAGCAGTATTGGTTTTGATATTATAATAGATTACCACGAATTTGTCTCATGAAGTGGTTTTGATATTGTATTATAGTTAGATTGCTATTGCGTTTGCTTTAAGGATTAATGATATGATCCTGTTTGTTTTTTCTTGAATCGCTTGTTCTCACAGTCCAATTACTTCTTTTCATGACTGAATTTATGTATAATGACTCGACTCATTTATCAATTGGAGGACCTCAGGCTTGGTAAGTCACTTGAGAAAAAAGCAATATATTAATCTCTAGTGTATTACTTTAAAATCGATTACAATATACTAGATAATCCAAGAGAATAGACCCAACGATTTCACACCTCATCCAATATGGATTCAAAGATTAGCGAGCCTATAAAACCAAAAAATCACGAAAATTTTGCGCAAACTTCTGAAGAAATGAAAAAATATGTAACTTGCTTTGAAGAAGACCAGAGCAGACAATGATGCGCGACTGACATGTGAAATAGTAGGTTGCTAGCTTTAGAGAAATCATTTGAAAGTTGATAGATAGATGAAAAGAGGTAGAGCTAAAAGTGATTTATCCTTGTATTGTCAGATGATAACTCCTCGATTGATTCTGGGAATGAGCATTTCCTCCACTGAATTTTGGATGAGAAGCCCTCTGTTTCATGAATAAATGATAATAAAGTCGTGTTTCTCACGGATTATCAGCCGAGGATCAGCAGGAGACTTGTTTATGCAATGAATCGAAATATGGCATTTGCGCAAGATCACCAACTGACATTACATTTATGCTCATTGTGTGGCAATGTTTCATGTAATATCTATCATGAGTCTTCGTAGTTTGTGTTAGTCATAAATTTTAAGACTATGGCGCAACATGGCCTGGGTATCGTCTGGTAGCAGATAGATAAGTATGTAATCATCTTCTGTGTCCCATGTAATTGTGTAGTAGTTGAATATTTGCTCCTTTCTTTTGCGCAGCGATTCAGATTTGTGCATCCTCGCAAGAGTCTCAGAAGTCCGGTCTGTTATGGGTTCACCGGGGAGAAATCTCTGGTATCCAGGGTCGAGCATCAACATTTTTTGGCTTAGCAAGAGCCATGGGTTTGTCATTTCTAAAGTATTAGAATCAAGTATACCATTTTTTATGATTATAGAAGGTTGGATTGAATTGAGTGATGCCTCAACCATGATGCTGCTCGCTTGTTTGAATATTTCATCTATCTCGAGGTTTTTATAACCAGCGTCGTGTAGTATTGACCTCAATAATTCCACTCCGCCTATGTCTCTATATGCTGAGTAGAGTGTCTTGCCATAATATATACGGTTGCGCTGACTGGCGTGATTGATTTTCATACCAGCTTTCAAGCATTGGATAATTCTTTCCCTGACTCTTGGATAAAGATGGTCGTGCTCCATGCTCAATACGATGAAAGAATTGAAGATATCTATGCAGTAGGATTCCAAGGTCGAGTCCTTGAATTTGAAGGAATGAAGAACTCTCTGGATATATAGACCTTGAGGGTCGTAAAGAAGGGCCCACGGAGGCTCTTTCAGGGAATGCATATGCCAAGACAATTGTTTTGACGACTCTAACTCATCTTCTATGGACCTTAAAGCTGTTAACGGCCAAATATCTTGATTCTGGACACAGGGAATGAATTGAGAAGTAACTGAGTACCGAAGGCCATCCTGAAGTCGTTGTTCCAGGACTCCATCGTGTTCAAATGGGTCATGAATCGATTTCTTGAGAATGAGCCATATAAGCTGTTTGAAATAAGGAATTATCAAGGGGTGGCACCCAAATAGTCGGTGCATAACTCGCCAGAACAATGGTGTTGTTCCTGTTGAATGATTTGACGTAGAATCACTTGGGTCTATTCCTGCTTCTATCAGGTACTCCATAACCTTGAAAAGCTTACTGAGGCGGACGACGGTTTCAGAAATACGACATCCGTAGGTGTCTTCTTTGACTATGGTGATGTTATAAAAAACTTGCTCCCAAACATAAAACAGTAATGAGGACATGGTCTTACTCTCGATGGACGATGTCATATCGTGAATGGTAGCTTTTCCCTCCGCAAATAATCTACGCACCATGGATAAGTCACCCATACGACAAGCTTTAGCAATTGGAGCATCCAAAGGGACGCTATTATAGCATCTTAATCGCATATCAGAACATCCAAAAATTGAACCCCTTCTTTGTTGATCGATAAACACAAGATACCGCGCTTGTATAAGATAATTGGGACGAATATCAATCTTGTGGGTGGTTTTTGATGTTACTAGGGACTCTTCTGAATTGCTAGTATCATCTCCAAATATTTGTTCTAAGATTGTCGTTGTTGATCGAATAACTATCGTCGCTAGCCAAGCATTAATTGTGCTTCTTGTAGTAGTTTGCTTCACAACCCTAGAATTGGTAAGCCCATCTAAGAGGCTACCACCACAATCTCTGGTTACCGGCAACGGTTCATTGTTTCCAAGCGGGTTCTTGCTCACAGTTTCAGCTCCATTATCAGATCGATCGTTGAAATTGAAGTCTCTTAGAGCTATGTTGACAGTGTTCTTGACCATTTACGCTAAAATTGGGTCAAGTCCAGCGTAAACATCTTTGTGAATGGCATATGTGACATCTTCGTAGGTCCGATCACGAATAAGAACTTCTTTTCTGTTCGAAGCTTGGGTGGTTTGTGTAGTTATTATGGCTGTCGAGGCACTGGTAGTAGATTGTGTGGTGGTAGTTGCAATTACCATCTGTTGTATGTCCGTGGTAATCATACTAAATATTGTAAGCAGCTATCTTTTTTGGGGGAGGGTACAATTTTTTTCTGACAGATTCAATCTGGATTGCATACCGATGATATCAATCTTCGCCTGGTAGAGTCTGCTGGCATATTTGGTGAATATATTCTTCTTTTTGACAAATCTAAAGCTTCTCCACCAATCATTCCTCCCATTACGCTTGTACTTATTGACAAACTCTTGAAGTTCTTTGACAGTAAGCCCACTGAGCTCCAGGGCTAGTTTGATCTCGTCTTCTGATTCTGATATGTCTGTGGACTGCTTCACCTTTTCGAGGGTATATTGAAAGTTTCGAAGCCCTTTCTCGAAACATTTAAGCTGCTCAAGTATATTTAGTATTTCTTTCGGTGCGCCATTAATGTCATCGAAACAGTCGCAAATATATTGACAGCCTTGAAGTATTTGACCTGTCAGTCCAATGAAGCTTATAACCGACGCACCAAGACTGACGGCAGCAACAACAGCCTCGGCCATTATACAGTTCAGTATTCGGGAGCAATCAAGTAGATATATATCAAAAGGTAATAGTAAGTAGAATCTCGAATGTCAAAAGCCAGATCAATTATTAAACACGCATAATGATCAAGAGAGCTTGGGAAGATGATAATAAGTGTTTCAATAGTGGCAGTGCTACCTTTTCGTACAACTCGAAGGCAGTCAACCGCAATGCATGAGGATGATTGGCAGGCCCTTCAACAACTGTGTGCCACAGCAGAGACACATGATAAACCTAAGCAGCAGCAGCAACTACTTCTTTCCAGCTTTCTCTAGCTTGAATTCCTTCCCACCACTTGTTCACATGGGGATACTTTGCGAGTAGGTCTTGAAATCCATACTTCAATGCCTGTGTACCGTGTGGTAAATGGTACAAATCAGCCAAGGTGAATTCATTTCCCGCAAGATACTTCTGCTTCGAGAGGATCTGGTCGTAAACAGCGAGATTGTTGTCAAGTGTTTGAAGATGTTTTTGAACCAATTCCGGGCTAGTGGCACCCCATCCTCTGGCACTGTTATTTTGTCAATATTATGTTGGATTGAAATGTGATGTAAAAACTTACGGTTTGATGAAGTGTTCGAACCAAAGACCGAAGGTTTCGGTTTCAAAGTAAGACTGTTCGATTGAGCAAGCCTAACGAAGTATTAGTTTGCTTTCTTGAAAACGTTGACCAGAGACTTACTTGTTCAAATGAACCGTAGCCTTTTACATCCCCCTCTGCGGGGATGAGTTTAGTACCCTTATCGGCATACTTTCGAGCAAGATACTTGCAGATAGCCCTGCTCTCGTAGATTAAGAAACCATCATCGTCGAGAACGGGAACCTTTCCAAAAGGCTGCTTCTCAAGATGCGAAGGTGACTTCTGCTCTCCTGTCATAAGGTTGACAACAATGAACTCGCAATCAACACCTTTCTCGGCGAGTGTAGTGAGTACTCGCTGAGTGCAAGTTGCTTGACGCATACCGTAGAGTTTGAGACCCATTTTGTGAGAGGTGATTTGTTTTTAAGAGATTGATGTTTGAGATGCGAGAGTTGAATTCTGTTGATGTTTATGATGCTTGAGTGCTTCCTGAATGTTTGAATGAACACTTGCTCAAGGCGACTGGCCTCCTTATATAGTCGTGGCTGCTGCCATGAGGTATTGTGTATGATATTTCCCCCTGACCTCGTTAAAGTAATTATGAGCAAGTTCCGAAGAATTTATGCACACGGAGCCGGTATTTTGACGATCCGAATATGAACTTATGCATGCTTACCACTCATCAATCGCAATAAACTACCTCACTACCCACTTGAGCAGTGAAGTCTTTCGGTTTGACAAATCACTTGATTTCTTTTTTTTGACAAACTGTCCATAATGAATGGTATGTGAAGGATGAGAAGGGTGAGATTCAAAATCAATTATCAAGCAAAGCGGCTTCAATTCCATAAATATGGGGCGATGACGGGGCACATCGTGAGTATCGCCTTAAGCGGTTAGCGTATATTAATCAGCTAGCGATTGTAAGGCGGAATGTTAGCTCATTGGGCCAACAATGGGGGTAGCGAAAAGTAAGCAGTGTACGGAGCAGAGCACAAATTGATTTTCCACGGATCCGGAGTACAAAGCTTGATCTTGATGTATCAGAATAACCACAATGCATGGCTGAGAGCTCACTGAGAATTATCCAGTGCTTTACTTTACTGGATATGAAACGACTCACAACTGCTCGTACTATTCCCATTCGAGCAAGCTTTCTTATGCCTCTAGTATAGTATAGGAGCCCGTTCGATCTGTTTTCAATTTCACAATGAGCAGATATCCGGAAAAAGAATAGACGCGTGAACTAAACGGAAGAACTACCAATGCCCATACTGATTTTGTTCTAAGATGCGCGTTTTTACATATTAAACACTTTCGTACCATCAAGATCCCGAAATCTATTACCCTGGCTCGCTGTTAGATCGAAACCAGAACCTCTAGAGGCAGCAGAAGTTTCTGCAGCCACAGCTGCCATGATTGTTTTGGGCATCACACTATCGTTGCCTACGGTAAAGTAACCCTTGAAATCTGCCGCACAAGTAGGCGCTGTGGTCTTGATCTCTGATTCTAAATTCGAAAGTGTCAGACTTGAGTCCTCTATATTGGGCAAAACTTAGAGCATGTGCGACAACTTCGTCCGACTCGAAAGCTATGGAAAAATGTTTTGCCATGGCCCTTGGGACCAGAGCTTTGAGGGTCCTATTGTCTAAGCAAACATATCAGAGCTCTTGGTAAGAGAATATCAAAACCGAAGTTGCTGTTGTAGATTGTGACTTATTTCGCAAACTTCCGGAACGGATTAGCAAACGAACACTCGATGGGAAAGCCATTTGTTGACATGCAGAATAATTGCGAGAGACGGTAGAAAGACAGTGAGAGTTAGCTATGGAGGATTTTATCTCAAAGGTAATGTTTCAGTCGAATATATGGCTTAGTCATGTGACAAAAGGACCAACAATCTCTATAGTGTGACTTACGAATTGCAACCACAATCTAGAGATAACCTTGTCATAGCCGCTGACCACTTCTGTGATACCATAGTCTTCCTTTCACGATAATTGTCACCTATGTTGTCAAGCACTTTCTACGTCTGTAGCATTTGCCTACTTTCCAACCTCGACAAAATCCGTTTTTTCGGCAATCAACATCTACGTTAAAGTAGCCGAGGTGTCGTATTCTGATATTTAATCGTTTATAAGAGTAATAGCGTGATGAGAGCAGGATGATAATTTCCGTGGGTAGTGATCATTTTGTGTCGCGCCTATTATCCCATATATCGCACTTGCCTTTTTGGTCGTGGAATTTAGCTTGCACAGCTGCACACATTGTGATCACGTGTGTAAATAGAGACAGTAATTGTTTTTGGTCTTCAAGCCTTGTGTAATCTCCACTTCATTGACTTTTATGAGATGGCCGGAGTCTAGCTGGATACGAAAGTCGATTGATGGCAAGAGTTCCAGAGAACAATCCGTTGATGTTATTTGACAATCAACTGATTTGGTGATGCATCTTCCAAAGCCTCATTGGGAAGATCGCCAGAACTTTAACCCTATTCGTCGACCCAAACGCTCCTATCCCTCTTCAATCTCTTTCCGGATTCGCTCACGATTGTCGTCCCATGCTTCTTGATCGGCAAAAATGGAGATGACCTACATAATATGAACACTCTCGATGGCTGTGTAGGTCTGTAGGCAGAACCATAAGACTGTCTTGAACATGTCTTCACCTGCGGTCAGCATGGAAAGAAAAGCGCCTGAAACTATGTTGAAGCAATGTTTCGTCGAAATGACGGAGAGAGTACAGTGGTGGTGGCTGTAAAGGGCTGTGCAGCTCAGCTCGGCGCGGAGCAAAGAGCCGACGCAGAGAAGTAAAATTACTCATTACTACTACGACGCATCATCTCTTAAAATAATACAAATTGCTGGCTTGAATTAAGTCTGGTCAAGACATCCCTTTATTCTTAATCGTCAACGCTTTTCAAGCAGCGAGATCGCATCTCTTCAGATATTATTAGCCATGGAAGAAGAACTCCTCAAACAAACACCTGAGGTTGAAGACGATATAAAATTTAAGTATTCTGATTGCCAAATCAGATCAAGGACAGAAATCAGGATCCTCAACCTCCTGCCACCTATAAACTCCAACCCTGACGCATTACACTGCACGCTGAGCGTTGCAAAGCTGGAGGATAAACCTTTATACGAAGCTGTATCGTATGTTTGGGGCCCGCCAGTATTCCCTGAACGACTATATCTTCCATCCGGTTACTTGAGTATCACTATGAACCTTGCTGCTGCTCTGCGCCATTTCAGATATCCCGATCGTCGGCGACAATTATGGGTCGATGCTGTATGTATCAACCAGCAGAATGATATTGAGAAAGGACACCAAGTCCAATTGATGTCTCAGTTATATCGGAATACCGAGCGTGCATTGGCTTGGCTAGGGAAAGAGCGCAGAAATGCCCATGTTTTTTTCGGTACACTCGAAAGGCTGGCTGCTGACCATCAAGTCTTTAAAATCAATCGAGATGACAGCTTTTTCGAAGTATTTCAAAAGCTTAGAGTCCTACCTCCCGAGGATGAAGTTGGATCTCAACTCCTGCAATTTGCTTATGCTATTAGCCCTGCAATTATTACTTTACTCCAGCTACCATGGTTTGAACGCCTTTGGATCATCCAGGAGGCCGTGCTTCCGTGCAAAGTCCAAGTATTTTTGGGACGTGATTCTCTGGATTTAGATACATTAATACTTTCTATGAAGGTTTTTATTAAGCTAGCTCGAAATAGCTCGAAATTTGAGTTCTCTAGGGTCTGGATACCTCTGATTTTTTTGAGTGATCTTCGAGAAAACTTTCACAGCATTTTGACTGGTCATGGAGGAAACAAGACTCGTTTAATCGAATGCAATCTATTCGATATCGTGGCCAACTTCTCACCTCTGAAAGCTTGTTATAATGATATGGATAGAATCTTTGGCTTACTGGGGTTACAATCCAATGACGATTTTGGGTTCGAGGTGAACTATGAAGGCACTGTGGAAAGCGTTTACTTCGAATTTGCACTCAAAGCCTTGGAATCAATTGACCTTGAAATTTTTCTCCAAGGAGCTCTTAGGACAGGTGATAGTAAGACTCGTATTCGTCAGGGTATGGCTGTCAGACTGCCTAGTTGGGTTCCTGACTGGAGGTGCACTAAATCGGAGGGTAAACTTTCACTCGAAAACTTCCAATCAGCCACAAGTCTTCCGAAATGTCTCTCTTACGATAAGGAAAGTCTACCCTTTATTGGGCTTGGAGGCGTAAGGGTTGATATTATCAGCGACAATTTATCGACAATTTTCCCTGATAGAGATGATTTGCACTCTTTAGAGGAGATTTGGAAGTCTCATCCCGCACAGCTTATAAACCTGAAAGATTTTCTGTTGAAGCAATTGCCGACCGACAAGTCCCTTCTTATTGAGGACGTGACAAAGGATTTCTTAGGAACGATACTCTCGGAAATGGAATTTCTGGGGTCGATACAGGGGATACCACAAGTGGAAAATGGTTTGAAAGGTCTTTATACTTGGTGGATGAATTTTGAAAAAGTCAACGCAAACAAGACTGATAGCTCGAACCTTCCGGTCAGTTTGGAAAGCCTCAACATGCCAAGAAGGTATGATCGGAGAGTTGAGAATTTTATCATGACTGGAACAGGGCACATAGGTATTGGTCCATTACTTGTGAAGAGAGGGGATATTGTGGCTATATTTGATGGTCTCAGAATGCCTTTTGTACTCCGACCAGTCCTACTGGATCGGCCTTCGAGACCACCCGTGTACTCACCTAATAAAGAGCAAGTATTTGTACCAGATGAGCAGTGGGAGCTCGTAGGAAATTGTTATCTCCATGAATTTATGAATAACGAGGTCGCTGAATCACAATGGAGAGAGAAGAGCGAAAAGTTTTGGATTACCTGATGTCAGAAGTCCTCTCAAGCATCCACAGCAAGCGTTTAGTTCTAGCTCTAGAAATATGCTTGTTTTCGCTCCATTTCTAAAGAATGAATACAAGCAAATGCTACCATGTTCTCCGGAATGTTTCGAGAACTAAAGTCTCAATCCATACGTTACACAGAGGCTGCAATTTCGGTGGATAATACCGTGCTCTCGGCAATCTGAACTCCTTCATACCAACTCCACTTTCAAGGCTTCCCAACGAGCGACTTTGAGAAAACAATCGTTATAAACGACGCTAATTGCTTCTAAGATGAGCTTGGCAGCTTGTGGTACAAAAGCCTCTCAAATTTACAACCAATAGCAACTGCAGATCCCAATAGCGATGCTATAATCTCCAAGCCAGTATAGAGACTCTGCACGAGACAATCTTTCACAAAGTTCGTGCCATAACAGCAATAATGTTACTAGGGAGGTTAGTGATCTAGTAAAGCCTTAGAACTCAGATGGGACGGCCTAAAATGCACTGGAACTACTAGGCTCGAGCTGTGGTTCAGTAAATCTACTATATCATTTCGAAGCAAACACTATTTGTGAGTTTAAGCGCGAGGGGAGTCTCTTAGAATCTGAGCGTAATTTTCTGAAAAAAGGGATCTAGAATATTGACGGCCTGTATGAGAACACAAAGATATTTAACGTTAAATTATCTCTGATCTTTCTGGGCACCCAGGGCTTTTGAACTTCGTTATATCGTACAGGAACAAATAACAAACATCGCTATCATATAAGTATTTATCGAGTTGTATTTAGAAACTTGACGAGGTTGCTATGATATAGCTATACTATGTATCGTAGTAGAAATACATCAATGAAAATGATCCCAAGTCTCAGAGCCCTTGAAATAGCGAATTATATCGCACATAGCAATCCAATACACGCCGTGACTTTTTATGAAATTATACGGTCGGCGCACTTTGAAGAATAATTAATCTGATAATAATCTTCTCCTCTCCTGAATCTTCTATTAATAATGCCAAAATGGCATCGAGGTTGAACTGCTATCGTTACTTTGTTATTTTCATTCTTCATTCTTCATTCTATCTCATGCATCGCCATTGCAAAATCTTTGACTATGTTCAAGGTTTCCCTAAGTAGGTAGGTAGGTACTATCGATTGATGTGGTGATATACTTCTTGAGATGAAATCAGGAGGTGATGTATGCAATCTTTCTTATATATGTATGCACGTATTCAGCAATTCCAAGAACGTACGAGTAAGTCACAGACTCGAATATAATCATAAAGTACCATAAAATTAATGATCAACGTCGTATGCAAAGTAAGAAATTCACAGACAAGATTTGCAGCAACATTTCGGAATACACAGCACGGATTATATGCATCGCGTTAGGATTACGAATCTACGAGATGAGACTGGCATCAACTTCGTAGAATCGTATATTGATCTTTCTACAATTTGATCGTTCGGTTTGATGGGGATAAATGATAGAGTGAATATGGACAAAGCTTCGCTTGGGGTCAAATAACTGTGACAGCTCGAAACCCCCAAATGCGAAAACAGCCACATAAGCATAACCTCCTCACTTCAGATGCTTGATGCCCAGGATTCCCTCTAGTTACTCTCATCTAGGGGCACAATCGAGGCTTTTCCCGCCCTCTTAGTCTTCTTCTTCCTCCTCCACAACCACTTCTCCCACTTTTCCTCTTCAAGCCCCGTCGGAAACTCATCCACCGCCGTCTTCCACTGCTTCGACAACCCATACAGCTCATGCTTCTCCAGATTTCGCAGCAGCGCTTTATACTGCACCACACTTGGACTCTCCTCACCCCCAAGAACCGTCCATCCACTCACCGCTTTCTCCACGAAAATTCTCGCGCGGGCTAAATCGCCATTCGCGATGCAGATTTGCGCCGCGTCGTAGAAGGCTCTGGGGAGACCGGTATCATTGGGTCCTAGTTCGTTGTACAGACGAACTTGCTGATCCACGTAGCGGAGTTTAAGGAAGGGGACAGACGAGATTCCCATCATGCCATCTTGGCTGATGAGGTCGTCGAGCTTGAGGATTTCCTCGAGCTTGCGATCGATCGCTTTGCTTTGATCGAGAGGTAGGGAGCAGAGATGACATGCGCACGTGAATCCGAATTTGCTGCGCAATCTCTGCTGTCGAGTTTCGCGCTTGTTGAGGACCCCGAGATAGAAAATTGTGATTTCTTCACCCGATTCAATGTCTCGTTTCGCGTAGATGGTGTGGCGTTTGGTGTTCTCGTTCCAGCCTTTTTGCGCGTTGTTATCGCAGGCATGATTGATGCGACACGCGTTTATAATATTCCAGCTTCTCGTACAGAATCTCCGAATGGTAGAGCGTTTGTTCGGATTATTCCTAGGTGCGGCGAGGTAGCGTCGTTGGCATAGATATTGTGCATGGAGAGAAAAGCTTCTCGTTTAGTTGCAGTAAGCGCTTCAACTTGTTTGCGTATAGATGATCGCAAGACTGCTGTACCAGAAGCGTCCTCCGGGATCCTGATGATGGGCTCTTCGGCAAGAATGCATGTGCCCATAGGGATTGTTCGTGTGGCGATGAGTCCTTTTCCCTTACCTGAGACCTCTTGAATAGAGTACATTGGCTCAGGCAGAGAGCTCGACATGTTCGTGCACTTGCAATTCAATCCTTTATTCAAGAAGTATATGTGCCGTTGAAGATGAAGTGAAAGAAAGTTCATAAATAAATCCGTAGATACGTGGTTCAGTCCCGTGAATGCAACCCTCTACGCATATGAAAGTTGTGCAACATACTCATCAAAGAGGATTGGCTGAGCACAAATGTGTCTGGCACCTAACAAGGCAGCGATATGCTGATATCCCTCCAAGGCAACTTGCATGAAAGGGCAACGACAGTCATACTCATGACCAATCGATATTTTCTATACCCCAAATCGTCGACTTCATTCCTTTCTCGTTATCGATTCTTATCCTGTGTATTCCAAACATCTTTCTTCATTATCAGACACTCTTGAGCTTCCTAGTCCCGAAGACATATTTGAAATGTAATATAAGATTACATTCCAATCATTAAAAACTTCATAGCACTACTCAGTTCATACAACGACGGGAAAACATTAATGCGACAATTCAAAAATACAGTTACTCTGTACCACATCAATCAAAAGCGACAGCTACTTACTTACCTGCGTATACAAATGATTCCCCCTCAAATAATCTCCTCAGATATTAACCTACGAGTAAAGTTCATCAATTTCTAAAATAAGCGCCGTCCACTTTTCGGGGAAACCGGATCGAATACACAATACCATGCCAGAATAATTCAACCATGCGTTTCAAGATATCAACAATTTCTCTATGCCATACCATAATCAATACAAACACAAATACAAATACTTAGAGAGAGAGAGAGAGTGCGATCCGCAAAAATGAACCAGAACCGACCTGTTCTCGATCAATGCAAGACCGATCCAATGAATCGAACTACACCGTAAATAACGAATCCGTCCACTCGGACCAAAGCTTCTTTTCTTAGATGTGGATCATGCAGGTTATGTTCGTTTCCGCGGCCTGGCATCAAATTTCAACTTTCGAATTTCAAAAACATGCACTCCTATCTAGGTATGAGAGGACCAGATACTATATAATATATTATAAATATTGATTTGCGATCTACAACTGCATAAAACGAGTGGCAAGCACGAAATCAATAAGATTGAATAATTTACAGTTCCTCAAATCAGAGAGAGGGAAGGATGAGGATGCTAGTTCGGGTATCGGGGGAACAGCCGGGGAATGAAGCATTTGTAGAAATAGGTGCGGAAAGGGCGGTGCAAAATATGCGTATAGGGAAGTGCGGGGCATGGTGGGAGTAGGGATGAGAGTGGACGCGTCCGGATGGAGTAATGTGGTTCCGGGTTGTAATTTGAGAGTTTGGGGGGCGAGAGATCGATGGTGAGAGGGGGAGAGAGATAAATAGATGAGGATTTTCTAGAGGTCTTGGGTTTGAGAGATTGTGTGTTTGTGAATAGTGTTTGAATTTGAGTTTGAGTGTTGTTTTTTGTTCAATACCTTTGCTATCATGTCGTTCGTTCGTACTTTTGGAAAAGCTGCTTTGGCAACTCTTCTCCTCACTCCTTCTCCCATATCAGCAACGGACTACACGCCCCAAGAAACCATTTTGAATTCTGGTCGTCCAACTTTCTACGATGCTTCAACATCCATTCCGGGTAAAATTGCCCTCGAAGAACACGTTGGCAATGATCTCCTGAATGGTCTCTATACTGTCCCTTACTATCCCAACACTAACGAACCTCAATACTCTGATTCCGTCTACATCGCCGATGTAGGTGAGAAAATGCTCGATATTCCTTCGCGCATTGCGAATATGGATGCTGCAAACATTAGCATTTCCGTTTTAACATTTGGAGGCCCGGGTATCCAGGGAGTATTCAATGCTACTTATGCGACTTATGCCGCTGGATATGTGAATGATTATTTGTATAAGAATTATAAGAATAATGCAAATTACACTGGGAGATTTGAGTTTTGGTGTGAGTAACCTACATCTACCTTTCGTAGACTTGCAACGAGACTAACAAAACCAATAGGTAGCAACGCACTTCAAGAACCCTCCAAGGCCGCCACCGAACTTGAACGCTGTGTCAAAGAACTCGGAGGTGTTGGATCCTTTGTCGGAGGCTACACTAACAATGGAGGTATCAACGGTACCGCAAATGATATCGTCTATCTCGACGACCCAAGCATGGAGCCTTTCCTCGAAAAAGTAGTCGAGCTAGACGTCCCTATCTACTTGCATCCCCGTATGCCAGCCCCTAGCCAACTTCTCAGCGTCAAAGGCTACGAATTCTTGGGTTCATCTCCTTGGGGATTTTCCTCCGAGACAGGTGCTCATGCTCTCCGTCTTATGGTCTCAGGAACTCTAGATAAATACCCTACTCTTAAAATTGTGCTCGGCCATTGTGGAGAGGGACTCCCATTTTTCCTTCCACGTATTGATCAGCGATTGAGACATTTCAAGAAAGATTTGTTCAACAGCACGCTTACGATGGAAGAGTACTGGGTCCGCAATTTCTGGGTCACAACTGCAGGTGTACAAGATGCAGGAACTGTGGTGGATACGATCAAGAGAACGGGAGAGGATAGAGTAATGTTTAGTGTGGACTATCCATTTGAGGATACGGTGGAGATTGCGGGATGGTTTGACCGTTTGGAGATGAACACACTTACCAAGACAAAGTTGGCATACGAGAATGCGAAAGCGCTTCTTAAGTTGACCTAAGGAATGAGACTCGGGGCTTTCTTGTACATAAATTGATTTTCATGTTGTATATTTTGAGTTGAGAAAATTTGGTGGAGGTTGGCGTGTGGTTGGATATTTGGTGAGCGAGAGAGATACTGTGAAGTGTATCGACTGATTCCAATGAGGAATTTTCATTCTGTACATAAGACTTTGAAGCGAGATTTGACCATACCCGACACTGTTGATGATAGTATCAAGCCTTTGTATCGAAATTTGACACTACCCGACACTGTTGATGATAGTATCTGAGCCTTGATGGAATAGAAAAGTATGTGATTGTCCAAAAAAGACTTATTATCGAATGGTGCCATGTTTTATATGACATGCGACAATAACGCTTTCAGCGAGCAGTATATAGAAGTAATCAACATACTCACCTGCCCTGCACACGAATCCTCATCCACTGGTCTCCCACAAAAACTATGCCTTGGAATGATATTGCTGAAAACTCCCACCGAGGTTGATACTATCAAACTTCTCATTTTGATGGGTCCTCAGTCTTGGCTTTGGATTTAAGCTTTGATTCATAGATTGATCTAAGCCTTGCGGGTCATGATGATTTGCTATGGGTTTGAGGGTCTGGTCGTATGGGGATGGTATTCTTTGGAATCATGTGGAGCGAGTAAGCTGTCCGATGTTCCACTTGTTTGAAAAGCTTTCAATGTACCCTCGAGTAGGCACAGCAATACTTATTAGGAGTATGAACAGTAAAAATGGTACCGTCTTTCTTCTGGACCAAAAAAACAATAGCTCCACCAATTTGCATTGCTTCCTTCGGATTTGATTCGCAACATTAGGAACGAGATTCGAGTATAATGTTAGGCTGATGTGGTTCCACACAATTCATAAAACTCATGACAGCATTGCTTTTTTGGCGATGGAGAGAATGTGACAATTTCTTCCTTGATCCCGTTTTTATGATGATGTATTTGATTGAGCACGAAAGTTTGATTTAATTGCAAATTGATCTTGGCGATCCATTGCTGAGGTGTGGCTTGAGGTGCTTTGATTGTTATCACGTGACCCAGCCAGCGTTCTTGCCTCAAATATAACTAGACACACGGCAGATAGAGTTTAATAGAACAGCTGACTGACGAATAGGTTGTGCCCGGTGGGTAGAGAATCCAACGATTTTGGCCATAGCATGAACTTTCCATATTCAATATTGAAAAAAGAGAATTTACCAATTCACCAATTTCCCAATTTCCCAATTCCAACCAAGAATTGGAGTCTGGGGTACCTCTCTGAATTATCTCAAGCCAATGATAATTTCCAGTGCCCATCATCAGTATTGAAAGATAGTTTCATCTATTCTACATTTCTTCTTTTCTGAACTCTTCAAGTCATAAACCCTCAAACTCTTCGACTTTCCCGAATGGTAAATAGACAAGAGTACTGACTAGGTTCAAGGTGTTCTGTAGGGACCACGCCACTAGATGAACCCCTGAATTTACTACGTCATCTATCATTTAGTATCATCTTATCCTTTATTGATAAAGGGTCGTACAGCCTTACAGGGGGGCCGGCAAGTTTTTTCTTTACTTAATTAGGTGACACTTGGTAGGACGGACGGGCAAGTACCTAGTAATGAGTGAATGGATGAATGAATAGATGAATGAATGGATGAATGAATGATGAAATGAATGGATGAATGAATGAGTTTTACCAGGATATTGATGGGAATATGAAGATATACTTTCGATTCAGAGAATAAATATACCTGTACTCACGAGATAATGGATGTTCATAGTGTAAATATGAAGTCCAACTATTATCTGACACTCGCGCTACGACTACCAAGTCTTTACCTTCTAGTGCGTCCGTTGTTTATTAGTTTTCCCCAGCATCGGCTAAAATAGTTGACATTTAAGGCCTTACTAGGTAGGTATGACAGTGACACGATGACATAAACTGGTGTCTTATCAAAAAAAGGTTGGGATGATGTGAAACTTCACTTTACTTTACTTCACTCAAAACAAGCTACCTAGGCAACTCAAGAATAATAACTCAATATCACGCTTCTCTGTTTTTTAATACCTATTATACCTTCCATTCACTCACATCACGCTTCACTAGTATCATCTCAACATGCATCTCGGTACATGCAATCCCTTCCCTTCCCATCCCTTCCCATCCACACCAAGGCCAAAAGCTATGACGATGGGCCACCCAAAGTAAAAGACCCCCAATCAATCAATCAATATCACCACTGACCCTGCTGACTGACCCATGTAAATATTTTATTTCCTTGTTTGTGAACCTTTTTTTTTTCTTTCTTTCCAATAGGTCTCAAATCAAGAATCCAGATATGCGACCAACGCACCACCTCCATATGTCACTTTCTCTTGAGTAGGTTGGGTTGGTTACAAGAACATGATAGGTAGTGTAGTATATTAAAAGCGTAAGAGACCCCTTCTTTTTCTTATTTCTAAGATAGAGTATCTACATACAAAGTAACTTTCCATCTCCCATCCATCTATCAAGACTTGAAGAAGAGTCAAAGTTAGTTGACTTTGGCCTTTATCTTCCTTTCTCTCTCCTTACTTTCAACATCTTCCAACAAAACACTCAAACATCAACTCAATACCCAACCGTCAAAATGGCGACCGGTTTCCTCCACCACATCGGTACATTCCTCCTCTTCGCATCTTCCATCCTCCTCCTCATAACCACCATTTCCGCTCCCGTCATCAATGATATCGGAATCATGAAGGTTAAATTGACAAACGGAACCGATTCCCACCATTCCGTGGTTTCATTTGGTACTTTTGGATATTGTGTTTTAGATGTTGATTCGTAAGTTTTTATATTCATTTCTTTCTCTCTCTCTTCCTCTTACCCTTTCTCTTTCATCTCATCTCATCTCATCTCATTGAGAACACGAGAAGATCTCAACCCAACAAAAAAACATCACACTAACCTCTACCCCAAAATAGAAATGGAAACGACTACTGCACCAAAAAACACATCGGCTACAACCCCGCCTCCATCATGTCTCAAATCGAATCCACCGATTTCAGCACCGCCAGCGAAGACACCACCAAAGCCCTCACCCGCGTGATGATTCTCCACCCCGTCGCATGCGGAGTCATGTTTATTGCATTTCTCCTCGCACTCGGCGCCGGTCTCATTGGTTCTTTCCTCGCGGCTCTCGTCTCTAGCATCGCTTTCATCATTGCATTGGTGGCCATGGCGTGCGATTTTGCACTCTTTGGAATTATCAAAAACCATGTCAATGGAGATGGAAGCGGAAGTCACGCGTACTTCAGCGTGGGTATCTGGTGTGTATTGGCGGCTATGATTGCGGGATTTTTGGGCGCCGTCGTGGTCTTCGTTACATGTTTGAGTAAGAGAATGCATAAGAAGAAGACGAGGAGTGCGATTGGAGAGAAGGGGTATGTCGGGGGTGTGAGACCGGCCAAGAGACACTTTTGGCAGAGACGTAGCAGATACTAGGTGGATATCCTGGTTCTGGCGTCGATTCGAGTGGGGTTTGATGAAATGGAAGGAGGATGAAGAAGTGAACAATTTGACTAGATGAAACCGAATCTAGTAATGGAAGGGGAGGGGAGGAGAGGAGGATTTACATAATGATACGACCGCTACGACATTCCATTTCCTTTATACCATCTGTACTTTTCACGCGCGAGATACCATCCTACATATTGGCGCTTTGGTGTACTCTAATTCACTTGCGTACTTTTCATAGCAGCGATATAGATCGCAGTAATAATGAATATTTTCTATGAACTTGAATTTCCATTGTAACTTGGCTTTCCCCTCCAGCGAATAATTCACACTCATAAATCCAAGTTCTATTCTCCGATGTCTATCCAACTACCTAGTAGCCAATTCCTCATGTTTTGTATATACATACCTAGGTGTCAATAGTGCTCAGATTTTATAAAATGAGATCGATCACTTCTAATAAAATCCAAATCCAAAAGTACATCCCGCGACAGATATCTGATAACTTTTTATAAAAAAAGAACACAATAAACCAAATTAAGTTAAATAGAGATTTCCCTCATTTCATCTCATCTCATTTCATTTCAATCAAAACCCAGACAATCACCAAGTAATAACTAGAACTTATATTTACAGTAACCCAAAATTCTCATCTCGATATCAACATCAATTATTCAACAGCGATCCCAATTATAAAATTCAAGAGAAGTACCGGTATGAGATAGGAAAGGAAGAGTTCTCTTCTCGTTGGATCAAACAACAACAACAACAACAATACGGAGTATTCATTTGTATTTTCTTCACCCCCGCTCGCTATTTTGAAAAATGCGTAAATTTGTAAATGTGTAGCGTGTTTTGATGTTTTCTTTTCTTTGGCTCTCATCGGCAGGGCTTGATGCGATTATCTGGTTCAGATGCTTGTGGAGTATAAATGCGAAGTCCCTATCTGGGTATACGATTTATCTCATCTCATTCAAATCACCTCAATTAACAAATTAATAGATGATCCCCCGCACAAAAATAGGAACGAAAATGAAACGTCCATCTATGATTTCCAATTCGTAATTCGTATCGTATATGAAACCCGTGGGTTTGTTTATGTTTGTATTTATATTTATATATTTATATATGAGTATTGAGTATTGAGTATTGAGTATTGAGTATTGGATGTTAATCACGACCGCAGTAGAGTTCTGCGGGGATGATTTTACCCGGTTCTGGAGGGAGAGTTACTATATATGGATGGGAGAATGGGTGGGTAGATGAATCTGAGGGGGTGTAGGTGAATGAGCGGGAATGAGAATCGAAATATCGGAGAGGGAAAAAGGAAAAAGGAGAAAGGGACTAACCATCCGCCGAAAAACCAGCATGTCTAAATCTTTCACCCATTCCCACTAGCACACGTAAACACATTAGTTAAAAATTCCGCACCATCGCGAAACCATGAGAGAGAGAAAAGTAGAAGGGAAAAGAACTCACAATCCCCCCATTGAATCCCACCCCTCCCAAAATCTTCGAGTTCACTCGTACTAGCGCAACAAGCCCTAATACTGCCATACATCTGCGGAATGAACCCTTCTCTCCGATACGTAAAAGCCCACCAACAGATGACCGTCTGGCCAATCATCAGCACCGTGCTCAGAAAGATGGGATATGCTGCATACGTGACGAAATAGACCGAGTGTTCGACGCCGTATGCGGGATCCGTGTAGATGGATTCGACGGTGGAGATGGATTCGCCGAGGAGCCAGTGCATGGCGGATGCGAAGATCATGAGCGGCATGAGGATTTTGGAGGGGAGTTGCAGGAAGTAGGATTGGGAGAAGGGGGTTCCGGAGACGATGGTCGCGCGGGGCTTTTTGCGCTCGGTTTCAAAGGTGCCCCATTCGTGTTCCATGGATATGAGCGTGATGTTGTAGATGAGGAGGAGATAGAGGAGACTGAATAGAAATTGGGCGCCGTTGGAGATGGCAAAGGCGATTAGTTCGCTGCTGATCTTATCGGATGGGAGGGATGCTAATGTGGCGCTGGAAGAGAAACCTCCCCAGGTACCGAAGTTTTGTTTTAGGGTTTGGGATAATGAGATTTGGCACTCGCTGTAGGATTCCCGGTCGTAAGCAGGATTACGACAGTAGTGGTTGTAGTCGGATGTCGTGCTGACCATGAGAGTAATGAGCATGATGGAGACGCCGACCATGGCGAAGGAACAAAACATTAGGATTATCATCTGACTTATGGCGGTAGAGCCAAGATTGGAGAGAAGTGAGCGTTTGTATTTGATTGCTATGGTTGGATGTGGCAAATCTAGATGTATTAGACACAAAATCACGGAGACTAGATTATTAGAGCTCACCAGCAGCTTTATCAGTCTCATTAAACTTCTTGCATTTCTGTAGAAAGACGAGTTTAGTAGAATGTAAAAAGTAATGGTAAGATCACATTACCTGACAGTGACCTATATCATCACCAGTAGTCGAAGGAACCGGATCTTTACAATGTTTATGACATTGATGTGACACCTTGTGTCGATAACCATCTCCAGAATTAAGTAAACATTCATTATGAATTTTTAAATCCGGATTTATGACAGATGCGACTATCACATCTCCATATGTTAAACAATGATTCTTAACCCTATGTCTTGCTCGATAATTCAAACCGATCATGTATATGGCTTTGATTAGAAGACAGCCAAAAAGTGCTGATATCTGTCAGAACATGGAGACCATAAATTTAGGGCAAAAGTGAGTACGTACTGAAACAAGCTTGCATTCGAACATTCAGCCGACATTTCTTTGGTTGTTCATCTTCCAATACGCAATAAACACTTGATCGCAAGGCACAATCCCCCTTTTTATATTGGCCTACATAAACATACGAGCCGGTGTAATTGACCTCTGTTAGAGCTTCATCGACAGTGGCTGTTCCTTTATATTCTGTACAATTCTGATTGTAGGTGACAGAAGCGGATTTGAAAGAAGCTACAAGTCACTTGTGAGCGTTGTGCGTGAGTCTACAAGAAGAATTGAGAGTACTTACTCGAATTTCCTAGAACATCAGTATTGTATTGGCCACTTAATTGAGACATGTTATTCGGCAACACGTATAACCCGGATCGAAAAGCAGTCCACTATTTACAAGCTTTGTTAGTCTGGAAAATGGAAAATCCGGGGAAGCTTAGTTGTAGATCCAGTTCTGGATGTGCAATAATTAGAATCAATAAACTGGATATGAACCTTCAGTATCCGAAATGAATTTCGAGACCAAGTCGATCATGCCTGATTTGGACATTTCAATGGGATTTCTTAAGAAAGGACTTCTTTCTTGTAGGATCACAGTCTAGTCTGTTGAAATCCTAGGTTTCTATTTTGTAGTGCTAGAAAGGTCCAAAAAGAATTTTGACTTACGCATGCAGAATCATACGAATCTGAATTGTAAGCCGGGCCGTAATAGTGCGATTGATAGGGAGTCAGGGAGAAAGTTTCATTGTATGAATACGTGACATTCGTGGGCATCTCCACATAAAACGAAGGGCCAATGACCGAATTTGCGAGAAAATGGACTGGCTGTAGAACAATCAATAAAAGTACCCCTTTATCAGAAGCTCGCTTGAAACATACAATTGATGTGCAAATAAGTAATAACCATGATCCCCAAGCCTTCAACTTTCCCGATTTTTTAACATTGATATTCCAGGGTGAGTTTGTGCCGCATTTTGCATCACCCTTTTTCGAGAGAATGAATGGAATCTCCTCAACTAGCGGCGCAGTTACTAACTGCTGATAGGTATTCGAACAACCCAGAATCATAGTCGCTGCAATATTAATAAAAAGATGAACAGCCTACATAATATCCCATTAGCAAGCTTCCCAAGCCATTGTATATAACAATCCTACTCACAATATTTCTACTCTCCATACTCTCACAGCTTTCCCCATCTTTTCCACCCACACTCGTACTTTGTTTATTCAACCGAGAATGAAACGCAGGTAAGTACACAACCATTATGATGAACATGATAACAGCACAAAGAAACGTAAACCCTGCCATTGATCTTAGACTTCGATCGACTAACATTTGTTTTTTCCACCACCCATCTTTCCCCTGCGCAAAATGTCCATCAAATGAAGATTGAGGACGTGGTTGTGTAAAAGCGGTCGATTTGCTCCATATTCTCTTCATATTTGAAGTCACGCCAGAACCATTTCGTAGACGTGCTTCACTTGGAGATGGATCATCGATAAGACTATCTCGACCTACATCTTTCAGAGCTTGGTAGTCGTGTGCGGAGGGAAAAGATGGGCTGTAACTAGAGGCATAACTCCCTCTGCCATCCAGTAAACGTCGAGTTGAGATTCCATCGTCGAAGGGTGAGAAAGGAGTTGTAGGTTCGAGGACTGGTTCTGGTAGGTCTGGTCTCTCGGATAGATCTGCGGATGGAGATATATATTCTGTACTGTTCTGCGAAGAATGATATCTGGGTGGTGAATCATTAACATCAGGGCTGTTAAATCACCAATCCAACTGTTAGCAAACAAATCTCCAATATAATATTCATCCGATCACAGGTTACTCTCCTCAGTCAATGCGCCGAAAGCTAAAGCCAAAGAAAAATTTAAGCTTCTCTTACCCATACTCTAGCATAGTTATGTCCCTATGATCCTGATCCCAATCATCAAACAATCTTGAAAACCTCGCCGCCATTTCGAGAGATGCGTGGTTCTAGAGCTGCTAATTCGCGTTCAAACATCAATCACAATTCTAGATCTTTATCAGCAACATCAGAATCGCAACGTAACTCTACGATAGCGATAAGGCTGAAGGCTGAGAGAGGTATACTCCATGATGAAACAGGCTTCTTAATTTCGCAGGCTAAAAAAAGCTTCCTGGTCGAAAAGAAAGTACATGGTAGCTGAGCAAGAAAACAATCGAATCCTTCCATCTTTCTTTCTTTCTCTCTCTCTCTCTCAATTTTGTCCACACGAAATTCCACTCTTGCTAGTAACAAATCGAGGGCCAGCGACCTTTTCTGAGCTATTGTTGGAACTTTGCATCTGCAGATACCACGCCAAGAGCCCAAAACACGTTATAGCGAGGGTGCTGTGCGGCGTAGCTCCACACTGAAACTAGGATCCCCGTCAGAAATTTCCGATGATTGGATCGTCATGTTCTTTCAATTGATTCAATTGGGAAATTGATTAACAGTCAGGCATATCGCAGCTGTAGATTGTGTATCTAAAAGAAACAATATGATAGCTCTCTTTTGAGGTGCAAAGTACAGTATTCGCACTCGATTACTACTTATTGGTATAGTATTATCGTTCTTTATTTCTCTTCAGCTATAGTTATCTTCGAGATACTCTCTTCTTGAATGCACCAAGCAGGTCGGACACAACTCACCTACAGTGCAGTGTGCAGTGTGCAGTCTTCAACTGACGGCTCGATACAAATTCCATAAGCTGGAGATTTCAAAGCTCAAGTGTGCTGCACTTCTACGTACCGGTAGCTTGTAGTTGCGGGCTATATCAAGGAACACCCCCTACGGAGTATATATCACCTTGCAGATTCTTTAAGCTTATCTACCAATCCCACCCCTCTGTCATTCATCCCCCTGTTGAAAACCCAGCAACCCTACGTAAAATCATTCTTGGTAAATCAATGAGTTACGGTTTGAATGGAGATCATTGTAGGCAGACGAGTACATATGTCCAAGGGTCCTTCTGGTAGTCCACAGAGTAGTGTACTGTTGTCGTCATGGGGGTTTGAGTTTGAGAGGATTCGAGAATAGGAATTTGTGTTGTGTTTGTTTTGATGCGGTTGAATGTCAAGATTTCGAGCCTGTATCGCTGCCAAGATGCGGTGGAAATTTTGGTGGTTGGGGTGGCTTAGGGGCTTTATCGCTTGGCTTCAAGTTGGGGTTATACTTCGTAAGGGCTCAATATGACACTCATACACCCTCAGATACTCTACCACGAGTATATACTTCAAAACGAGATTTATCTCCACATGGTAAATTTTCCTTGCTAGATGACGAAGAAAAGATTGTTGAAATCTACATTTCAAGTGAAATCTATAACATAACACCGGTATTTTACAAACACAAAGAAAAATACAGAGGGCAACGGAAATGCGCCCTGAAATCCTTCCACCCATATTCAGATCAATACATGTATCTCAATTGAGATGAATATGTTCAGTGACAGGTATCACGCACCTGAAAAAAGTATCTCCGGCCTATTGGCTTACTGGTCGATCGACCAATCATCCATGTGATATGAAAGATTGACTTACTCTGTAACCCACACAAAAAACATGACCTATTGCTATTGCATTTCTTCCCTTCTTAATCATGAAAGTACGGAATCTGCAATCTCGGACTCTGGCCTTTTGCGGCAGCCAGCTCTCCCTCTACAATATCAATCGCACAATGTGTATCCCATAATCCCTCTCTTCCAGGCGCCTGTGCCAAGATCTCGATTGCTCTTCTTTTGTGTTGAATATCAGCACTGCGAACTGCTGTATACACCAGTGGGACGATTAATCCAGTATCGACCATGAACCTGGGCATGGATTGCGATCTCCAATAAGCTTTATCTTCTAGAACCAGCGCCTCGGATAAATCGAGCATTTCTTCGAACTTGGACCTGGGCGTATGCGATTCTGCGGCGTTCATGGAGAATAAGAGATGGTGGGCTTTGAGTAATGATACGCCGCGAATCCGCATTGGTCTTGTCGAGCCAACGGCTGTGTTTTCTTGATTGCTTGAAATCCTTTCAATAAATGCGTTTAGACGATTTGACCAATTTTCTAGTGCCATGTAATGGCTTCGTACCATGGGGCCAAATTCACTCGTGACTATTTCTTCGGTAACGTAGTTCCAATTTGTGTGACGCGCATGCAGTATATCTGCACCAAGCGTTCGCAATGAATAGCGAGCTTCCTCCAATGACTGGAAAGGGGTAAATTGTGAAGTTGAGCAACCGGCTCGTTTCATCGCTGCCCAGAATGCTCCTCTGTCTACTCCAGCTTTAGGATTGATGAATGCGGCAATTTGACCTCCTAGTACTAGCAATAGTGGGGAATAGTCCCGTGCGCATTGTGCTGCAGTTGAGGAGGGAGCATTTGTGGCATGTATATCGTCGAGGATCTTAAGTCCTGATTTGAGATGAACCAGTGCCGCGGCTTGATCGCCAACGAGACAATCGAAACAGATGAACAGAATACATGAAATTAATGTCATGTCTAGTGAGTGGGGCTCGCGGACTATTGATTGACGCAAAATTTGGATGGCTTTTGTGTACTGGCGAAAAGCAAAAGCCTGTGCCGGTGTTGGCTTCTCTGCTATTGTCGGAGGTTGCTGGTAGGTTTCGGTGTAATTTCTGTGGATGGCACCCAGTGCGAGGATACCGTGACGGATTGACGGCTCGATGGTAGCAGCTTGAAAAATCCTCCTTTCCCAGAACTCAGTAGAGAAGTCTCCAGCAAATTCGGCTACTGTATACGTACGAAAGAAATCCAGCATAGTCGCCTCTAAAGGATCTTCGAACGTATTAGACTGCACATCTGAAGGTATGGAAGGTTCCTTCTTGGCCGTATTTCTTTTCTTTAAGTCTGTGATAATCTCATATCCATCACACCGTCGTCCAGTGGAAGTACACCTCTTACAAAATGGCTTTTCCTCTCCACATTTGACTCGACGAATTCTGTTATGCATGTGAGTGAAATTCTACAGGAAGTTCCATAATGAGTTCACCTACTTGCAAGTCCTGCAGCCGGTTCGAACAGGTGTTCCGCATATTCTATATCGATGTGGTGATTTTGCTTTAGCCTCCTTCGACGACTTTGCCGTTCCAGGCCCTGTTGATGAGGAGTAGTCGGACATAGATGCTTGATCGGGGTGAATTGTTATAGATGATGAGCTTATCTGTGCTTGGCAAAAAGAGGGGATCTATGAGTGAAGGTCTGATGTTTTCAGTATAGAACCTTATGATTCTCAAGGATATAGAGCGAGTATAACCTGTGTTAGGTATGAACAATTGTGCAGCAATCGGACTCCTGAAGCTATCGTATATCTATCGCCATTCGTGTAAATTCGTCACTTTGAATACCTGGATAGGCTTCCAAGGTTGTGCAGGTAATGCTGACCACCATATAATACTAGGGCTTCTTCGCCCCCCATGCTATGTGTAGTCAAAGTAAATCGTCAATCTTGCCATCAAGTTGTCAGAATAAAGCTACACAGGCGCAATTAAGCATATATAATGCTACTCTGATCAACATACCTGGTATTCACGCTTCGCATCCACTCACCTGATGGAAAGCTTAATTGCAGCCATGGCTTACCGTTTTTACTGATGTAAGACGGCTCAATTATTCATTCTTCAACGTGATCCGATATCTTGGTAACCTATTGTCAAACATCACCCGTTTTTGAAGACTCGTGAGTGGTGGATCTCATATGGCACATGCATCTTGTCATGATGCCAATTTCTCTTTTGCCTTCGTACCCCGAACAGCCCAATCATAGAAGGGCAATCGATTCTAGTAACCACCGAGAACAATCCTGTTCTGTCGCTACGTCGCAGCCCTATAGGAAATACGGAAGGTCTCCGCCGGCAGTCTTATCCTTCTCCGTGAGATTTCCACCAGCGAATCAAGTTAATTTTCGCTTTCAATGTGACCTGCCCTGTGGTTTAGAGCCTCTCTTTGGCCGATAACATGGTACATTCGATGGATGCCTCCATAATATTACGACGTGGATCGGGTGCCAATCTCACTATTTTACCTTTCCAATATATCAATCTCATCTGCATATTTCCAAATTCCAATCAAGTGCCGACACTTGTTGATCTCATGCTAAATAATTGTAGGCCTAGAACAGTAAAATGGAGCGCTGTCGGCACGCCGCTCCCCGCTCCTGCCCTTGACACCGGTCGAAGATCCTAAATGCGAGGTAAATCTTACATCGATGAAGCTTGTTACTGATGCTCGATTGAAATCGCATCCTTCACCTGCAGTAAGATACCGGAATTGGCAATTCGTATTTGAGTATTCAACTTGGCTCAATGGGTCAGGACAAGGTACATAGGTATGGTTATGGAAGACAATAAAATTTTACTCGACACAAGCCTTTTTGGGACGATTTTCACTCTCGGTTTGAATTTCACCGTGATGGAGGTTGTTGGTTGAAGGTTTGCGATGCCGCGGCTAGCGATAGGTCAAAATCATCCGCATACCCATGGAGAAGTTCATTTCCTGAGACATGTAGTGGAACATAAGCTGCTTTTGTTATCTCCTTATGAATAGAACATGTATGCGAGAAACGCTTAGATGAGCCTTAGAAGATGCTCAGATCGAGTACTGGGGAAACTCGAGAGGCGAACCCAGCCAGCCTTCCGTTTCGTGTGGATAGATATTATTTTCTTATTATTCTTTTGCGCAGCCGCACTACTCAGAAACATCCTACACAGTCTTTTATTTTGCAAGAAGTCATCCTACGCCAAAGGCTACGCAGTCTCACCAAAATGAAGTATATTCCGAAGGTATGCAATTTAGTATTCATGAGATAAGCTGCGCAGTGGTCACACAACCTCTTTCCTATCTGATCATCTTCGTTACACCGGATTCCCCCCCTCAATTATTTTTGAAGCATTCTGTCATGGTATCCCACACTTTCCAACGCGTCATCACCATATCGATTGTGGTAAGCGATATCAATTTCCTCTTCGAAAGCTCCTCCCCGACTGGGTTCATACCCTTTGGTCTTACTGTTTTTACCATTCATATCTTTCAGCATGGCCGCATTCTTATCATCCTCAGGCAAGACATAAACACCTCTCTCTGTAGTCTTCCTGTGTGTCCAAATGTCCAGGGCTAGTGCCGCCAGCGTGGACAAGGTTCCAACCAAAGTAAATGTCCATAGAGCCTTATATTCCCTACAGACGCTGATTGCTACACCACTTCTCCAAGTCTGTAGATCACAACTCTTCTTCAACGTATTACTGAGATTCCAACTCAACAATGCAAAGCCCAACATCCAAAAGATTGACACCGTACCATTGAGTAAACAATTGAATTTTGGCGACAAATATGTAAAATTGTAGAGGATGATCGTAAGAATAAGGACAGCAACCGTCGCAAGCGATATCGAGAAGAGTACAATAAAAGTCCATGGAATTGGAATTCGCTCAGCTCCTAGACGCTTGTCAGCACACATTCTTCTCTCACGTCGATTCTCAAGGCGATGCATATATACATATGTACGTACGCAAATAATACATGAAGTATGCCATAATACCTCCCACAATCGTCGCCGAAATCAATTGTGCAAAACGTAATCCATGGAATGCGATGCGGGGATAGTGGGATGGTGCGACTTTCGCACCTCTTCGACGAGCGTTGGTGTTCATACTGAACGATAGTTTTTTTCGAAAGCTCAAACAAACGTATGAAAGCTCAAGAGATTTGGAAGAATAAAAGAGAGTCTGTAGACAGAATAGTAAGAAGGAAAAGAGAAAGAGAACCAGTTTTCGCCCCCAAGAATAAATCCAGCACATGCGAAACTTTACGCATAGCCGCTCCCACAAAACATAGTGCTTACCATTCACTCACTAGGAAATTGCAAAGGCTCGAATCAGCCTCCAACGAATCTAAAAAGCTCACACTCAGCCCCAAGGTACTGTCGTGGCACAGGATCCCACTCCTAAGCTTTCGAATAATGATGTCCGTTACCTACTATCCAATGCATACCGTCTGCTTCCATCACATCTTGTCGATGTAACTCCGTATATGTATCCTTGGAGACCCTTTTTTAAAGGATTCACACTGGAGTATCAACGCGTGTATAGTGAATTAGGACCATAAGATAATTCTACTAAAGCTTCCGTAGGTAGGTAGGTAGCTGGAGGTAGTTGTAACACGCTCCATGATGCTAGAATCTCCGATTAATTCTTCTCCTGTGAGTGAATGGTCAATATTAAGGTTTAAATTAGTGCTTCCGGGGCGTGCTTTTTAGCGCTTGGTGGCTAGAAATTAAGCTTGGTGCTAGCAAAAGTTACCGACTCACAAGAATTTGGACGACACACCCTTTGCTTCCTCTTACCCAACGAACTATACAACTAAGCAGTTCACATATCATAGGTAATTATCACTAAATCTCATGATCCTCATGTTGTGCAAAGTATGGTGTTTAGCATTTCTTTGGTGCTTTATCCAAAAGACACCGAAGGTAAGGTTAAGGTATTGTGAAAATCTAAACAGTGTACAGTTCAATTAAAAACCACACCCGGAGTCCAAAAGATCAAGAGCTACCCCGGATTCAACCAACCGCCCAAGTTATAAATAGAACTCAAGCTCACTAGTATTTGAGACAATTGCGAGCAACCTCGAACTCACTAGGAACTAGTATCTGTCTGGCCAGACATTGGCTAAGTGGCGATCAAGATGGTGAAACAGACGCCTTCTTCTTATCATCCTCGTTTCCTTTTCTTAGCAGCAGGTTCGGAATTCTCTAAATCAGTCTTCGCTTTTACTTTCCCTTCAATAGGCTTCAATTTCTTCCCAACCGGCTTCGGTTTCTTTACAAGAGGCTTTCCTTTACCTTTCCTTTTCGCGGGTTTCGATTTCTTTATAACAGGCTGAGCTCTTGATGATAATTCTTTTGCATATCGCTCCTTGAGTAGTTCTTGGAACCTCCCGAATGTAACAATTTCATCGGTTTCGCGATCAACCACGAGCATGAAATCCTGAAAAATCAGTATCAGCCACTTGCTTGAGCAAGCCCTAGGTTCAATGGAACAGGAAAAACGAACCTGTGTCTTTAGTAACTCCCGCTTTTGTTTGGCCAATTTCTCTTTCTCTGCTTTTTCGAGCTCAATAGACTCTTCCTGCTCTTTCTTGGTTTTTTCCTCTCGTTTTCTTTGCTCTTCATGAGCTGCTTCTACAATTTGCTTTTTCCAATCTTGTTGAAAATTTCTCTGCTTATCAATAGTCTTTTGGAGCCGGCAATGAGTCCACTTTCCGTTCCGATCTAAAACATAGGTGACGATCGTTGCATTGGGCCAGCCATGGTTGCCTGCAGACTGTGAGTGGACAAATTCTGGGATCGGGCTCAGATATTGGTATTATATAACCCACCTCCTTTCAATTTCCATAATAAATCGTTCAATAGTTGAGCTTGACTTACAACCACAACCTCCAACACTTTTTGAGCCACCTGCACAGACAAATCTTTCCCTGTCAGCCATTTCATAACAAAATCAGCATCCTTGGACTTTGACCTAGGATCTGCCACCTCACTGACCCAAGGACCACTGATATCATTTTCCTGGTTTTCCTCTCGTAAATTCCAGGGGCTGAGCCATTCCGACCGGCAAGAGCAGGCATGATTTGGATTCTGGTGCCCCTGTTTGTCGCCTCGAGGAGACCTTTCCGAGCAGTTTCTAAGCAACGTTTCATAGGCGAAGAGAAAATGTGAGTGATGTAGCCTGCGTGCTTTCGCATACTCTCGTAGAGCTCGTCACATTGGCGTTCCCCTTTAGAAGATAAGCCAAAGTCGAGTCCACCTTCCAAGTGGTTCGACTATTAAGAGTTAGCCAATACGACCTTTGACATGAGAGGGTGTAGAGATGGTACCGAAGCATGACGGATCAAATGAACAATAATGGACGGTGGCCTATCTGAAGGTGATTCACCCATTATGAGGTTACAAAAGGCGATGCGAAGTCTCCAGAGTTCAAATGTGGACATGAAAGTCTCAAACAGCTCGAGCTTTCTGAGCTGGCAGCTCACATACTTGTAAGAGTCGTCTCAGAGCCTGGAGGATGTGTAGAGAATTCACATTGCCTTTTTCCTTCACTTTCTGCACCCTCTGGAAGAATATGCAGCTACTTGGGAATCTTCTAGTGGCATGTTAGAATATGCAAGACCTCACGCAACACGCCGAAGTTCGAGGATTAGTTAAATGAGTCGATGCATACTTGTGTGATGGAAGTAGAAAATGTTGAAAGTACTAATATCAGCATTGTGTGAAACTTCCTCGCATTTTTTGGTACGTTGTGTTTCTAGATTACATTAAAATGACGGGCCCAACGTTTCTTCCTCGCCGCGGGACAGGCAGATTAGCGACTGAATAGATTCGGTTCAAAGGCATTGAGCTAATGTATTCATTGCAATGTCATTGTGTTAATCGTTTCCACCTATTTTGATCTTACCTCGGAACTAGAGGGCAGCAATATAATACTTCAAACAAAGGCGTAGTTACGTAGAGTCTCTCGGTGCACAACTGCCCGTGAAGTAGAAGTCCATCCCGATAACCCCGTACAATATCAACCTACAACTACAGAAACGATGCGGGAAGAGATTCACTTGTGAAAATTTGACGATTCTTGAGATGGCATTCTAAACTTCTTTGTTATTGATAAATCACTTCTTGCTCGGAGTGTGTAATGCTATCGACTTGAGTTCCACGGCCGAGTTCAGAATTATACGAGGCTCATAGACACAAGAATTGAACAAATCGTCGCAAATTCTGACGATGATGTGATGAGGATGATTGATGACTCTATGGTGGACCTATACATTGCTTTTTTCAGTAATTAGAGACCGATAATCCAATATTCCAGATTGGTAGACTAATAAATGTAACTTGCCGAAGTTAGATAGCGATTCAACGCAGGAAATGGATACAGTATTTCACGCGACTTCAATTCTTCAAGGAAATCAAGAATCCTGAACAGAGACAATCCTCCAGATGAAATCAAGCTGGAATATCCCAGAATCTCGGACTGCAATCTAGCAAATCGAAAATGTTGAACGTGATCGAACACCAACAATACCGATAACAAAATCAACACAAGTTTTCTGCGTGGCAGGATTCATAATAAAAAGAATATGAATGCCTTTTAGTAGAGATTTCCATAAAGCAACCTTCATCCAGGTTGTTATTTGCCACGACAGCGGGGGATCCTTCATCGACTGGATGACCTTCTTTCCTGCCAAAAAGTTTGATTCCAATTCCAAACACTGAGAATCAAAGAATATTTGAATTCCTGGCAAGCTGATTGCGAGAATTGTTGATGCCCCCACAGCATATTTGATCGCTTCTCTCGAGATCAGGTTTCCAGCTTAGTCCAATTGCCTAAGATAGACACGGAGAAAAAGACATTACACTAATCCCTCCAATCCGATAGTACTTTGATTCTGCTCTCAGCACAAAACCATTACATTGACAAATTTCAGGAGAAAAAGAGATCAAAAACGAGCATTGAAGCCCATCGTGAACCCCCCGAAAGGATACCCAATCTTTCCTAAGATCAAGGGGTTCTTCTATTAACGGGCCCAACAATAGAGTTCTGGGAGTCCATAGATGATCAAGGATGCTTTCCATACGTCAAACTCAAAACCCAAATTAAGGAGGGGTTTATCCAACGGCTTCGATCCAAGGCCCTCTTCCGAGCCTGTTCAATCAATGAATGCATATGTGATACTACAAGTACTTGATAGCTCAACGATACTGGTAAGAATGATCGCATCAATAAGCAACTAGTTCCAATATTATACTAGCGGCCCGAATTCTAAATAATCTGACGCCCACAACATGAAAATGGTACTGTTTCCTGACCATTCCGGACCGACAGTGGCTTCTTCGGCTATATTTTGTGGTGATGATTCGGGAAGTACTAGGTAACCTATCCTAGGTATTGATTGAAACCCGATTGATAAACTTCGGGATTGTTCGGGGAAGTACAGGTATTCTTCATTTCATGACGGTGTCATACTGCGCCCGTTGTGTTTGACCTCTTCTTCCTCAATATAAGTATCTATCCATATCACGACTTGGATACATGGACTAGATATCGTTGTAATATTGCAACCCTAGGCATCGAAGGCGCAATCTTAGCCTTGCTAAGACCAACTATGAATTTGGATGATGACTGTGGAAAACACGAAAAAGACGTGGAATGGCACAGCAATAGATTGATACCTACAATAGTTGGCATTTGTTGTTGTTGTCGATAATAACTCTCCCATGAAAATAAATCAAGAATATCAATGATTGGAACATAGCATACCCATGTACCCGAGAAGAAATCATGTGTCAGCGGCTGAAACTGCCAGCATTGGATGGTGTGAAGAAGCCAATAACCACAATTTATAATGTGACGTCATATCAATTTCAAGGGTCTAGAACATACAAGAACATGCAAGGTCTCACAAGTCAATCTCAATTGAACATCTGAAAACATAACAAACATACTCAGACGAAACAAATTATTATTATCGTAATAACAATGTCGTCCACAACCGGCTCCTACAGCTCCAGCAAAATCCACGAGCGCGCCCCCTCTCGTACCGCTCTCACAATCCCAACTATCGCTCCTCCGAATGGAAAGTATTCTCATAGCAACACAATTCCATCAAACAGATCTACAGTCTATCTTTGTGGTTTGATGGGGGAGCTACCTGGCGATGGACGGATAATTTCTGGGGGAGTAGCGGCGCAAACTACGCAGATTATGAGGAATCTGAAAGCTATTTTGGCAGCTAGCGGAAGCGGATTGGATAAGGTGGTACAGAGACGTGTATTTTTGGTGGATATGGGAGATTCGAAGTGAGTTCCAGTTATGACGCCTTGATGATTATGGTCGTATGAGGAGCAGTTGGAGAATTGAAGAGGATGGCCAAGGAGCTTCTGCTGACTTGCATAATTTAGAACAGTAGAGAGAATCTGGGGTGAATGGGTCAAAGAACCATTTCCAGTAAGCACTTGTGTGCAGATTGTGAGATTGGCGAAGGAAGACGCAAAAGTGGAGATTGAAGTTGTCGCGGAAACAAATTGAAATAAAAGATTAATTTAAAAAAATTCTGTCGTCACCAGGCATGCTCAGATTGGTGATTTAGAATGCCTGCCTGATGTTTTCTTCCTCCAATCCATATCCTTTGTCACGAAACTTCCAACAGAAACTGCTACTAAGCTTCCTTCTGTTGGTAAAATAAGACCTCCGCATGTCAATATCTTGACTCGCATGAGACAACGAAAAAAATTCGCAGCACATCGAAGATCAGATTGATTTAGACCCCGCACTTAATGTGCCGCAAAATCAATATCTGATCCGCGACGGCGGCATGATCATGGCAAGTGAATGATTTTATCCACTGGGGTTCTAAACCGAAATATTTAAATGAAGACCAATGACCTTTTCAGCCCCAGATAATCAATAGTCCGGGATATAGATAGATAACGAGAAGTCCTTCTTTCTGAGCCTAATGGAAACAAGCAGATTGCTCAAAGTGATGAGCGTACTCCAATGTTTGGCTAGTTTCGGCACTGAAAGTCTGCATCCAGTCTGTTTGTCTAGGTGAAGAGACAATCTGTTCATATCGATATCTTCCAGCAATCTCCAACTTCAATCTCTTCCTCTACGATCCTCCATATTCGTATACATCTTCCTAATCAAGAATAGCTAATATCGCGGATGCTTTGGTTCAAAAATGGGTTTCAGGACATGCTATAGTTAGTAGCAGCATGGCGGGATGTTAAATATGTACCCAATACGATGTGAAAAATTCTTTGCTATTCCAACGTGATCCCTCTGCGCGGAAGTTACATTGTTTTGATCGATCAAGATTGAAGCCTGATGGAGTTGGTGTCGGGCAACGGGCAACGGGCAGCTATCAGATAGAACCATAACTTTTCTGCATCATCGCGGCAAAGAGGGTATTAATAAATTTTCAAAATGGAAGCGAAGAAGTGCCGCATGCGAATATCGTCATCTTCGAAATAAAAAAGTAAGCATGGAGCCCTACCTGATGTAAGACACGTGCTATTTCCGTTCCTACAATTTTCTTCATCAATCATTAATACCATCTTAGATGACTCTCCAACAATGAGGAATGTTGGTGATTATTTGCATCCTATTTCTTATGGGACTTGTTGTATTTTGAAGTTGATGTGATAGGAATGCATCCACGTGGTAGGCTAATGTTCCGTTGGGTTAGTTGTGAGATACGAGCAGCACACCTGAAGCTTGAAGCGAGCTCTTGAAGCCCCCAAAAGTGTACATCATAGCCTCCTGCGTAGTATTGATGAGGTCTTCAAGCCTAGGTGCAAGAAACTATATGTTCCCTTATAGTCTCGTAGAAAGATGAGCTTGACAAAGTCTTCTCCGAGTGTGAAATTTTCCGGTTCTTCTATTCTCGTTCCCGTTAGCAACTTTTGCGATGTCGCAATCATCAGTCCATCTTTCTATCCTTAAAGATTTCATTCAAACTCGTCTCCCATATGTTCGGCTGGTAACTCCCTCTTCTCCAGAATATGCGGCTGCGCGCTCAACGTTCTGTCTATCCAATGCTACCATTCCACTTGCCATTGTGAAACCGGCAACGATCGCGGACGTATCCGCATTGATATCTTTTACCACAGACCATCAGATCCCATTTGCAGTACGTTGTGGCGGCTATTCTTATCTTGGTTCCGAATTTTCTTCCTCCGCTCTAGCAATCGACCTTCGCTGTCTTGCATCAATCCGTGTTTCACCCAGCCGTCATTGTGCAGTCATTGGAGGAGGTGTTCTCCAGGGAGACCTTGTTCGTGAACTGAGTAGCGAAGGCTTGATGACGCCGGTAGTAGCTATTCCATCCATGGGCTACGCGGGATGGGCGATGTATGGTGGTTATGGTCCATTTAGTGCTGCTTATGGATTGGGTGTAGACCAGATTATTGGTGTGAAAGTTGTTGATTCTGACGGAGAGATCAGAGACTCTGATGTTGAAGGGGAAGATGGGTTATTGAGAGCTGTTAGAGGTGGGGGTGGCGTATTAGGGATTATTGTTGAGCTAAGAATCAAAGTTTACTCATTGCAAAAGGTCTTGTCATCCTTTTCAGTTGAAGCGGAGAAACAGAACTGACAGTTTGATAGATCCTTGCTGGGAAGATCGTCTTCGAATCAGAAGACATATCAAAGACAGTAGAAATCTTCAACAGCAGATTTAGAGAGCTATCCACGCGAGGACTACCTCTACAACTAACAGTCCAACAAACAATCTTTCCGAGCTCCCAAGGACAGGTATTCGTGGCTCAATTCATGTGGGCTTCTGAAGACATTGAAACTGGACGTCAATTGCTGGCTCATATCGAATCACTTGCACCTGCCAGCCAAAGTGAAGTCGTTCACACTACAATTTCTCAATGGATGGATTTCAATACTGGAGTTCCTACTAGTGGATATGGTAAGCCTCTTACAATAAATCTACGGAGTATAACACCACAGATTGCGACAGTTTTAGCTAGGAATTCAAAGCGATTGCCGGGGGATTGCTTGGGCTTTTCCATGCAGGAACTCCGTGGAATATCGACAAAGACAGATCTCACAGCTGTTTTTGGAGCAAGAGAGCCGCATTTCATGCTTGAGATATTGCCAATAGTATCCGATATGAAGAACCTCGAAGATGCAAACAGATGGGGGGAAAACTTCCTAGGAGAAGTTAAAAGAACAAGCCCCGAAAACATCTTGGAGGGAACATATATTTCTTCAACTCGACAAAGCGAGCTGTCTCTGTCTAAGATTTATGGTCCGAATTATGGTAATCTGCTTGAGTTGAAGTGGATGTACGATCCCAATGATGTCTTCAACTTAGCTATCCCAAAGCTGATCGATAAAGCTTTGTAGACCATTTCTTTTGTAATTTGTCGAGAATCTGTAATGTTATAAATAAAAGATAGAATAATAGAATAATAAATAGCAGCAGGTAGCGATGGAATGGATTCTTTCTTCTTCAGCTCTTGGGATCGCAATTTTGAAAGATGTGCACCTAGTATTTCTGATAATCTTGCTATTAAATTCTATTCCAAACAGCGACCATTTTAGCTGCTTAGCTAACGCGTTCGATAGAAAGTAGAACTTCTACATTGAGATTCCAATGTTCTTATGAGAAGCCACCCTCCACTTGGGCTCCAGATTATCAGAAGAGTAGACTCCACATGACCACCTAAAAATTGTGGTTTCAGCCCTAGAATTAGTTCTTCTGTCTTTGGTATCTTGCGAACTTTCTAAACCCCATGCTAATACTACTCATACAATACAACGACAGCTATTCTCATTCCAAAGCACCTCCATCAAACATTCCCTTGCACCACATTCCCCAACTCAAACCGTTCATCAGTCTCTTGTTAGATTTCATAGATACAGGCCAAGTGAAAAAACACAACCCGAAATTCCCATTAATGCAACAATTGGTCCCAGCATCAATTTTTGTAATTCCATGGTGGCATTACGAACGTCTGAGTATGCTTTCGAGACATCGTTTTCTTGTCGGGAAATGAAAAGTCTGGTTGGTCCTAAAATATCAAAAGATGGGGTTGGAAGAAGATGAGATGTGAAGTATGCTTTGAGGATTATAGTAAATTCAGTAATAGTCGCTGCGAGTAAGAGAATTTTGGCTGGAGAAGACAAAAATTGAGAGGTTGAATTGTGGTTCTCTTGTTTTCTTGAGAAAAGCAACTCGAGAAATCTTTGATGCCACTTATCTTACAGAATTCGGCCAACAATGGACTAGAGACTAATTGCAACAGTTGGTTACTTATCGTGCAGATTCATGACGCATAACGCCCAAATTGGCAACGGTATATATACCGCGATGGGCATGTATAGTCTAAATATATGTTTCTTTCGTGACCCAAAGAACACTAGCAATATACATGTGTATACGTGATACAACTCGGGAAGTCCTTATCCACAGGAAGCATCTTACTTCTCTTGCAAGTACTTTTTCCCTGTCAACCTCTGAATGCCAGCCAGTCGGCGACTCCCCTGATTGGATTAACCTCAGCACTTGAGTTGTTGTCCCGATCATCTTCATCCTCATCCCATAAAACCTGAATAGGAAGTACTTCCTTCCTAGCACAAGGCCGTGGCTAGTATCTGCAGCCTGTATTTTATACTTCAATAGAACGCCATTTCTCTCATTGACATTCACCGATTTCCCTCTCCAACTAACCCCACCAATCCCTCCATAACCTTCGGCCTTCTTTCCCTCCGAGCCTCCAAATCTTTTTCAACTAATCTCAAAGGCACACTCGAACTTGACGAATCGTTCCTCCTCTTTCTTAAGCTGTTTCCTTCTTCACTTCCATCGTTGTCTTCGTCATTCCATGCACTCCTCTTCCCCGCATCACTATCCCAATCCGCCAACCCTTTACTCCACATACTAGGTTCTAAGCCTTTGTTCAAATGCGCCGTGATTCCAGATCTTTTCGGGTCAATAGGTTTGAATGGACCATAGAGAGGGTTGGTGAGCGGATGAGAAATATATTGGTCGTGGGTGTAGCGAGTAATGTTTAGAGAAAGAGAGAAGACCTTTTCATTTGGTTTTTGCGGAGACGTACTTCCATCAGAAGGAACCGTGGGAGAGGCTTGCGGATCCGGTTCGACAACCAATCGATATCGCACAGGGCTTGCATTGATAACTTCCTGTGCAGCTGTCGCGGAGCTGAAGATGGATATGAATGCGTTCTGGACAGGAGATATTGGGTGATGCTTTTTATTCGGGTCAGAATATGACACATTCCCTCTACATACAAATTGGAAACGGAAATACAAACCTTCAAACTCCTAAACATAGTAACCTCTCCAAACCTCTCCAAAACCCTCAGCACTTCTCTTCTCTCCGCAAATGTTCTAGCAGAGGGGAATATTTTCACATGAACTGTGCGGTTGGAGACATTAGAACTTGCGGCGCGTAAAGACGCTGCCATTTTTAGAGATATAGTGTTGTAGAGAGCTCCGCTTGAGCTTCTTATTGTCGAATTCGCATTGGTGTTGTATTTCCTAGTAGTCGGAGGACGCGAATGCTAAATGAAGTGCAAGGCCATGAAATTTTGGCAAGGCTGAATTGATTGGGTTGGAGAAATTTTACGGTAACCGAGACAAGACAGAGACGTATTGAGTGAGTGATTGAGCGTGTTTGCAATGTTCAACGTGACCTTGGCCAAGCCAGATGATGTGGATTGAATATGTAATTGATCTAGTACACAAAGTACCTGATAATGAAATCTCCATAATTACTTAGGTAGACATGAGACATGATGATCTTGAAAGGTCGTATGAAAATGTGGCAATGGTATGACACAATGTTTGCAGTTGTCTCTCGACATGATCATTCCCAAGGAAATGCGGGGAAGGGTCTCTCACTTGCTGCACATGGGGTAAGATATGTTTTATGAAATTTTCCATTCATTGACTTGTGCTAATTGCACCAAAGTAAGAATGTAAGAATCTGAAATTATTTGTGCGGGTAGATACATAGTCTAGTCCGCGATATACACCATTTAAACAGTGTTCCCGCTGTCTCCAAAATCCCGGGGTATATGTTTAAGCAAACCCATGCCAGCAAGGTGATTAAGAAAAGATGTCTGGTCCATCCACCTAGTTCCTAGACCCATTCCGAATTCCATTCCTTTCCTTGGAATGAGTGGCCGTGTGACTTAGCCATGTATTCATTCATCCCATCCTACCCTATCCCTCAAACGCCAATCCTAAAACCTAGAAGTTGAACCTCAACGAAATTGACAGTAACCCTCAAACACATCCAAAATATCCCAGGGTATATATAAAACGCCACTACTAAGCTAGTCTCCTAGTCTCCCAGTCTGTCCCTTTCTTATCCTCATTCTTGGTGCCTTAGCGACCTTCGTTCTATTCCCTCCTACACTTTCCATGCTCGTCCTGCACCTCAAGCCTTGCTTCCTAATTCCACTGGGGGCACTTGCTCTTCTGAGTGACATAGAACATTCTTCCTTGTCCCAGCTGTCTTCTTCCATGTATGCCTCGTCAACGTCATTGATGACAGTATTTAACCATCTTCTCCTCGCCTTCTCAATCTCAATGTCATTCCAATCATTTTGTGTACTATGGTCGACTACCAAAGCCGAGATGGGTGAAGGCACAAGGCTGGTTTTGGATGGTGACTTGCGCAAATTGCATTGAGAATTATTGCTAAGCATATCTTCGACTAATGTGCTGATATCGCGAACGTGAGTGGTGGAGCATTGTAGTTGCACATTAAGTTGACGTTGTAGCCTCCGACAGGCTAATACCCCTGCCCGGTAAGGGGAAGTAGGCGTAGTTGGTACAGATCGTGTGGAGTTGGATGGAGAAGACATTTCCGAATCTGCTGATAAGGAAGGCGTTGGAGATGCGCATTGGCGAGCATGTATATCTCTTGCATCTTCGTAGGAAAGAGATTGTTTTCGAAACTGATTGATGATATCATCAAGCGGCGACGAGGGATTGTAGTCCTCGAAGAAGGGATATGAGCTGGTGGCAGGTGATGATGATGCAGGAAAAGAGTCGTCCCTTGGCGATGGTTGCACATCATCGTCGCATTGATCAAAATTGACCGGAGCCGCGCCGAAAGTAAAATTCTCGAACATGGTGAAGATGTGAGGAGTGAAGATCAATGCTATGAAAGATTGGTCTCAGAAGGGAAGATTGTCGTGTTTATGTGTTCATCAATGGGCGTGAAGTATGTGAGCTTCAAGGGGACCGAATCGTAATTACCAAGAAGTTAACGGGCCCAAGAACTAATTTCGAGAATGAGTCGTGATGTAATTTCAATGTGGATGAACTAATGTTTGATGGTGATATCTCAAAGAGGCTTGACTCGAGCAAGCTTGTGTTGGATGTTGGTTTGTTGAAGGATTTGAGTAACCAAAGATAAACAAACCAAGAGAGTAGTTGGTAACTTAAATTGTGAATATTAATCAACAAGAGGGAAGGGGAGCATTTTAGACGTTCTAAGACGAAGCTTCTATATGCCGTTTAAGCATTAGGAGAATCGGCCGGTCCTTTTAAAGGGAGGCCTTGAAAGCTAGAAGGCTTTGATCTCCCGGCCAGAAACCCTTAGTCGGGCGAATAAATGGTACATCACTCAGCCTTAGCCTGATTAGTTGTACTAGACCTCTCGATGGGCTTACCCTAGGAGGTTTGGATCTGGGTGTTGAAGTCAGGGATTAAATTGGAAGGGACGATGGGCTGCAGACTGGGAGACTAAAATGTGGCAAAACGAATTTTGAAAGGATATTATTGGTGAGTAAGTATGGCGTCTCCGTGCACCCCCTTTGGTAGTATCCATAATGAACCAAGGAGAATCCTAGTGTGTATTTCCATTCCCAGCAAACTGGAATTTTGTTTGTTTTTCTAGTCTAGGATTTTGGTGATTGTGAAATGTTTACGGATAATTGTATCTAATTGGCTCTTGTGTCCATTTGTCAAATATGCTGTGCTCTATCCTCTCATCACCTGTCATACTCGCCTTGACTATTTCTCTCACTGTAGATTAAGTGCCAACGACCATATCTCTGGGTTCAGAGTCAGAGTTGAACGAGAGCAAAGAGCAGAAATGAAGTTTGAAACAATCCTAAAATACACCATGCAAGTCCAGCCAAAGAAGCTCGGAATAGCAGGAAAACTTACTCTGCTGCTCAACTAAAATGTACTCACTTGTTGGGTAAGAATGCATGATTGGGTACGAAGAGCACCAAGTAGGTACAGAAACCACTTGTGGAAGTACTATGTAGGCGCTTTGGTATTTAGGTTTGAGCGGCAGCAGGTACGAGTAGATGGGCGTTTCGAAAAAGAACACGGCTCAAATGACCCGATCAGTTAGTAGATCCGATTACAAGTCGAAGAGCCAGCGCTACACAACGAGACAGCCAGTCTCTCGGACGAAAACAATCCAATTATAATTGTACTGTGCTTAAGACGACAAACTTCGCTTTCCTTCGGATATGAAAGTTTAGCAAATGAGGACACGGAAGTGAACTTCCTTTTTCTTGCAAGCCACTTCTTCAAGAGGCAGTCTCCTCCGAAACCCTTCATGAGATGTCTTGAACATCAAGATAACTAGAAAACGCAGATGAAGACACAGGGCTGAAGACAAAACCTTAAAGGTTTAAGATGGTACGGAGCATGCACGAAGCTTGCCTGTTTGCAAAAAGATGACGATGATAATGCTCAAAATGCAACCTTGTGTGAGCCGCCCATCGAAAAGTGCAGCGAATCAGAGCAACATTTGCCCCAAGCTTTTACATGCAGGCTGCCTATCACTGCCTATCTTGTATCACAATATGGATAGACCTTCTAGAAAGCTGCATAGAAGGTCTACCAGCGGATAAGATCCCGTATCGTGCGTGTCTTTTGAGTCATGTGGGTACCTTTGATGGGTTATTGATTGTCTAAAGAATATGGTAATAACGGAGAAGCCGATTCAATAGCATTTGGCCTCAGAGTGATATCAAGACATAGCAATAAAACCAGGCTTCTGACCATTAATTGCTTTTTGGCAAATTTGAATGAAAGAGCAACGTCCCGAAAGTATTGGCTATCAAGATATACTTTGTACACTCACTTTTCTCAGCAGCAATAGTTCAGAAAGCCAAACTTCGCCTTGTAACACACACTTGGTTGTTGTGGGCTCGGCAGGACGAGCTTCGACAGTTCACAATTTCACATCGTACGAAGGAAGTACAATGAGAGCCCTTGAGATCTACACGATCTGCCCTGTACTATTTTATACCATGGAAACACGAGGTATTTAAATATAGTACGAACTTGTCGATCTGCTCGCGGACATCTGTCACCGATGGCGAGAGCTCGCACTTGATGTTTCACGTGCTCGTCGCACACGTGTATGATCACGTGCTTAAGACTGGCCTATAGGCGCTCTTCAAGCTCAGTGAGCTGAAAAACACCACGAAAAGCGAGAACCAAATTTTTGAAATCAAGCTATTCAAATCACATTTAGCAGCCCTCCTTTAGGCCAGTTGATCACCCTAAGCTTGTACGCATTGCCCAGTGTAGTACAAGCGCTATGGGGACATCGTAGCCTTAAGTGGCAGCATGGCCCAACGACACCTACAAGCACGCCACCTTCTTCAGCGATTACCTCAGGAAAGCACTCATCTGTATTGAAAGCGCAGAAGATCAGCCTGTACCCAAGCCACTAGTTAAGACCATGATTGCAGCCATGAGCGTCCTTATCACTAAGTTTCAAAATACCCCAAATGTTAATACAGTTATACAAGCCATCGCGAATGTCCAGAATGACCTTAGGATAACCATAGAGACAATCAAAACCACAGCAGCAATAGCAGTCCAGCACACGGCAGACATGCATCAGCAGATAGCAATGATAAATCAAGAAACAAATCAGACAGTAAGAGAAGCCGTCGAGTTGGGGAGAGCAGTAACTATATTTCTCCATGATGCAACGAATGAGATAACAAAAGTGACAAATGATATCACAAAAATGATTCAATCAAGCCCCCCTTCCAAAGTTTCATATATATCAATAGTGAGTAGTAATACTATACCTATTAGCAAACCTATAACAATCTCTACTCAAATATCTTCATTCCTTTAAGCACAATATGAAATTATTGTAAAGATTATAGATACAGGAACTATAAAAAGCCTAAAAACGAAAAACCCCAGAAATCTATAGAACTATATCGATCGTGTAATTGAGCAAAGCAAAAACAGATATATTGAAAAGATATGTAGTATATCAGCTAATCAACTTAAAAGTGGAGATCTCAGTATCAAAACATCGAATAGAAGCGACGCGGAGGTATTAAAACAATTTGTAGAAGATTGGATAGCCCGACTCGAAAAAGGCACATCTATTCGCCTACCCATCTACGGCATACTTGTACATGGAATCAGGATTAGCTCGATGGATATGGAAAAGTTTGACGAGATCAAAGCTGAACTACTACACGATAATAGAGCATTCGTGCCAAATGTAGATATCAAATATATTGGGTGGCTATTCAGAGCTGCATTTATTAAAAGGGCCTCAACTATAATTGTGGAGTTTATTAACCCAGAAGATGCCAACAAAATGATTGATGAAGGTCTTATCTGGCAGGGAGAGGCATTTCAATGCGAGAGATATGACAGACAATGCCGACTGAAGCAATGCTATAAGTGTCAAAGATATGGCCACATAGGAACCCAGTGCAAAGCGAATACAGCATGTGGCTACTATGCGAAAGTACACAACTCGAAAGATTGTTCTGATAAATCGGATAAGTCCATTATAAGGAATTGCGTGGTGTGTAGAGGAGCACACGAAGTATGGAATAATCGATGTCCGGTTCGCAAGGAAGAGTTAAGCAAAGTGAAAGCAGCATATGATACTAGACAATCATATCACTTCATCCCATCATCAAAAGATAAATCACCACTTAATCAAACTAACCCCTACTTAACACCAACAGAATTAGCAATGATAGTCAATGGAAGCCAGAGGGGGAGACCAGGCAATATATCAACAGGATTAACTCCTTCTATACTATCACTTATACCAGGGAGACAAAATGCTCAAAGCAAATCCCCCACCAAGGGTAAAGCAACTAAAAGAAGCTATACAGGAAATACAGCAGAAAGCACACAGGATGAAAATGAAAACGTGATCATAGGGAAAGTCAATCAAAGGTCATGTAGACCACATATACCATCCAGAAGGGCATTAGAATCAACAGTAATGAACTCAATACTTAGCTCCCAATGGAACACTGAGGAATCATGAGCCACAAAAATAACCTACACATCCTACAGTACAATACTATGAAGTCAAAGAACCTGGTCATGGCTATATTACTAAGAGATCCAAAAATACACAAATACAATATTCTAGCACTACAAGAACCGTGGAGAAACCCTATCACTCCAACCACTCACAACCCAATATTGGATACATTCCATTTATACTTCCCAAAAGATAATAAGAAGATGTTTGCTAGAGTATGCTTTTTTATCAATAAAAGAATTGATCCTAATAATTGGATATATAAAGACTACTCTCAAGATCTTGGTATATTAGAAATAATTATAAAGCTATTAGGCATAAATAAAACAACAAAGATTATATTGCATAATATATATAACCCCCCAAATTCATCAATAAATAGAACAAACTATTTACCACTTCTCAAAACAATTCTCACAAGATATTAAGATAAGGAACAAATCATTCTAAAAGACTTCAATTTATATTACAAATATTGGGATGGCTCGAAAATACATATAAGTGAACCCGAATCCGAGGACTTAATCGAGATCATAGAAGAAACCCAGTTAGCTGGCCTCTTATCATTAGCCACAGTCACATATGACAATAAAAATACATAAAGCTGTATCGATCTCTGCTATGGTATACAAAACATAGCAGATAGAGTTATCAAATGCTCTATAGACTATAATATAGACCATAATTCTGATCACTTACCAATCACAACTATACTAGATTTAAAAATAGTACAACAATTACAAAGAAATATGTATAACTAGCCCAATATGAATATACAAAAGCTACACGCAAACCTTATATATAATCTACCTATGCTCCGCTCTCCTAGAACAGAGATAGTACTAGACAGATATATAGAAGAGATAGTAAAAGCTCTGCAGCTTACCATCGACCAAGCTATACCACTAAAGAGATGGTCTCCAAGAGCAAGAGCAGACTGGACTTTAGAGTATAAGAAGCTATAGGCTGAAGCATATAGGCTGAAATAATAAAATAGCCGAAATCATATAGAGTAGAGCTAGAAGGCTTATAGAAAAGCCCGAAACAAAAAAGGAAGGGTCATCCGATAGACGCTACTTCAAGGCCATCAGGAATAAGTCGAAAAAGCTACAAAGAATCCAGAAAATATATGGAAACTAGTAAAGTAAGCAAGAAATAGAGAAGAGGTAGTAATAATGACTACCCTAGTACTTAAAGATCCAAACTCAGATATCGAATATACAAAGGCACAAGACAAAACGAAGCTTTTCCAAAAAGTTTTCTTTTCCACTCCTTTAGAACCAGATCTCCAAGATATACGCAAAGCCAATTACCCAATTAACATTCCTTTCCCAGATATTAAAGACAAAGAAATATACCTAGTTATCAAATCAACGCCTCCATTTAAAACAACAGGCCCAGATAATATCATAAACCAAGTCCTTCATATTACCGCTAGCCAAATGGCCCCCCATCTAATCAGAATATTCAATACCAGCTTAAAACTAGAATACTGCCCGACGCACTTTCGACAATCTACTACAATCGTTATTAAAAAGCCTGATAAAAGTGACTACACAATTCTTAAAGTATACCGACCAATAGCTCTATTAAATACAATCGGAAAGATTATGGATGCGATTATAGCAAAAAGAATCAGCTATATTACCAAGAAACACTAACTACTACCAAAAACATATATTGGAGGGCGGAAGGGAAGATCGATAGAACACACATTGTACATCATTATCGAAAAGATATACGAATCATGGAATGCTCCCAGATCACAAATAGCAAGTCTACTTCTACTCAATGTCTTGGGGGCATTCAACAATGTTTCGCACAATAGATTTATCCACAATTTATGCAAAAGAAGGATTGATAAGAGAATAGTGAGATAAATAACTAGTTTCCTAATAAATAGAAGTATATCTATATATTTTGATTTATTTCAATCAGAAATATACGAAACGAAAACAGGCATCCCCCAAGGATCGTTATTGTCGCCTATCCTATACCTATTCTATAATGCCGATTTAATAGAAATATGCAGCTAAGAATCAAATATATTAGCCATTGGATATATAGATGATATTGCAATTCTCAGATGGGGAAACTCAATTGAGGAAAATTGCAAAGGATTAGAAAGAACTATACAACAAGCTAATGTATAGGCGAAGAAATATGCATCGGTATTTGATCCAGGAAAGTTTCAACTAACTTATTACACAAGAAAACGCCTCACAACAAAATTGGATCACGGGATACAAATGGAACAAACAACAATCTACCCATCTCCAAACTGCAAATATCTAGGAATCACAATGGATATAGAATTGAATTGGAAACAATATATCCAAAAACTAAAATTAAAGGTATCGAGATCTATTAGGGCTCTGTTAAGCCTAGCAGGGTTCACATGGGGAGCAAAAGTTATAGAACTAAGAAGGATCTATCAAGCAGTTGTAATCCCTCAGATGATATATGGATGTTCGATATGGTCTATTGCGCAAAAGCAAAGAGAAGGATATACACAACAAACCCTCAACTCTCTCATAGTACTACAAGCAAAAGCCACTAGAACCATTAGTGGCGCATTCAAATCAACGTCAAGCCCAGCGCTAAACATAGAACTGCACTTGTTACCCATCGAACAACAAATCTGGAAAACTAATAGCAAAACAGTGAGCAGAATCCTCTCTACAGAAAAGATATTAGCTTTGATGGGATTCCAAACGATCAAAGACAGAAGAAGTCGAGGAAGAAAGACACTATATCAAAGTCCCTTTGAACATATCTTCAAATGCCTACGCCATCGCTGAGGCCTAACGATCGATTATTAGGAGATCATCCCACTATATCTTATCCCACCATAGTGGTAAAGGCCCAACACTAGAATTGCAATAAATAAAGATATAGCGAAAACACAATACAAAGAGTTTCTGAAAAACATATTAAATAGTATATTTATATATATTGACGATAGTGGCATTGAGAATCATATAGATACTGCAGTGGTATCTCCGTTAACCAGAAATACAAGAAGAATCTATATGGGAAATAGCAAGATATCGATAATATATATAGCTAAAGTCCAGGGCATTATCTCGGCTCTCGAGATGGTAACCAAGGATACTAAAAAAGGAAATAGAAGAAAGAGAGCAGTTGTCTTTACAGATAATCAAGCTGCTATTGTGACACTTTGCCTTAGAAGAACTGCGAGAGCAGGGTACAATTTATCCTTAGAATCTACAACTACAGAATCGGGAGCAAAGCGCTTGTAGAGTGTATCTATATACTAGCTA
>PQXJ01000048.1:0-125132 GCA_004786225.1 Botryotinia narcissicola
ACAAGATATTCGTTCAAGGGCTACGGGGGGGAAAGGGAAAGGGGAGGGGGAGGGGCAGGGGAAGGTTTCCTCAATTTTTTTGTCGGGATTTAATTCTAACGCAAATGACAACGCCCATGAAAATGCCAATGTCGATACCTGATCATCAATACCAATATCAATATCTATATCGACGTCAGTTCCGATCCCGAATTCCCAGTCGCTTGGTTAACATGGGGATGAAGGAAGATCATGAATCAGTCTGTGTATGGGGTCAAGTATTGGGCATAGTATTGGTCCTGGTATGAGTGTGCGGATGAAGTGATACCCATCGAGGCTGACGGTGAAGGAAGAAGAGAAAAGGAAGTAGATCTGAGGCAACAGAACCAGAACCATGGGATCAATAGGATGAAGGATGGAATGGATCTACTCGCCATTTTCTTCGCGTATCGTGACTTTATCTGGTAGAATGACAATCTTAATGAACTCCATCGGACTCCATTGACTCCATTGACTTGCCCCCGAAACTACTCCATTGGATGCGTTACCCAGTTATTGCCCTGGTCGCCGCCCTGGTCGCCCTGGATATTCCAATGCAACCTTGGAGACGCCAGCATTCTCAGCCAGACTTCGAAGTTCAACCAGATTCTGGGAAAACGATCAACATCGTCCATGCTCGGTGAATGGTAAATGCGGATATCATCATTTGAGTCAAAAGTAACGCAACGAATACGGAAGAAGGGCATTTCCGAATAATTGGATATGGCATGAGCACCTCTTCACATCCTGGATGTCTCACTTCTTAGTCTGGATCTGTCAAACGATCTGTCAATTATTACTCCCAGAGAAACCTATGGATCTCATGGGTATGATGGACCTTGTTACTCAACTTGATTAGACTACTCTCCTCGTAGTCTAGCAAGTGGTAAGTCGATGATGGCACGATGGGACAGGTCATCGCCGTCGACTAAAACAAGCAAGCAAGCCAGCCAACAAGCAAGCAAACAAACAAGCAAATCAGTATGATGTAAAGCGATTCAAAAAGCTGAGATCAAGATATCATCTGTACTTTGATCATACTAAACACCAAACATGGAGGAACTCATCAGTATCTAGGTATCGAATCGAGACATTTCTCGTTTCTTGATCTCGGAAATGCCCTTTTCTTTTTCTATTTTCCCCCTTTTTTCCAACCATTCGCGCCAATTATCGACCTTTTAGGACATTTTAGGACACTTTTCGATTTTAGGTACCAAAAGCTTAGCTGTTTGGCTGTTTTAGCTGGTTGGCCCATTCTTTTCAACATGGTCGAATCTATCTTTACATCTAATTGCTGATTGATTCGAGTTTGAGGAGAGTTAAGGGTTATACTCTCAATATCATTAATACTATTGCCCTTTTCTTCTTTCAGAATAAGAATTAAATGACATTAAGATCCTCTCGTTAATTCCATTTATACATTCATTAATTTATTCATTCCCTTGTCACGATTCGTTCATGACTGACGAAAGCATACTAAGTACTTTCTTCTTTCTCCAGATCCTTTTCGCTTTCGTACATCGGACAACTTTAATTACCCAATATAGCCAAGGACAGGAAAGTAAGTCGACGGTTGGACCCAGTCACCCAGCTCCACCGCATCAAGAGGGCACAGCTATTGTGAATCGGGCAACAGAAGCGAATTGAGTTTGAATACCTTGTTCTTACCTACCGAAAGGTTACAGCTTGGGTAGAAAATTAGAAGATTGAGGACTAATTGAGGATCCCTGGGTTGTCTAGTCCTTTATTCTTCGCGTCACTGACCAGTAGAATCATGATCGGGGATTCATTACACTTTCGGCTTCGGGCTTTACCTTTTTCCACAGGGCTATTGCAGTATAGCAGGGCTTAAGGATTAAATGAGCTATAAAAGTCAAACGAACGGAGCTTTTGTTGATCAATGTAATGTCTAGTAGCTGGTAGTAGCTGGGAGTAGCTGGGAGCTGGTAGCTCGTCGCTCGTAGCTGGTATCTACGGAGTCGTAGCTAGCTAGCATCTAGCAGCTAGTTGCTAGTACGTGATGAATATGATGAATCTGTGATCAAATACCCACTATGTATGTGGTTGAATGTAATCATTAGATTGAACAGAGGAACAAACGAACAAACTAGTGAGGCTGAACTTTTTTTGAAGGGTGGCCGGCGTCCTATAATGGCCCAAGTGGTGGTAACTTGTGAATCCGTTTGTTGCACATGACCAGCTGGGAAAGTGTAATGAATCTAGCTACTAGGCGGGTATCTACTCGAATAAATTACCTGGGCAGTGGCAGTGGCAGTAGGAGGGGACATTGGACAATGAGTACCACCTCCCTAGGTACGATTCTCCACTTATTTCTTCCAAAATACTTCTTCTTTTCATTATTATCACCCATGGCCAGTCATGCATCTCTTACATATTATCCATGAAACATCAGTAATCGTACCACAACCCAATCTCATCGAACTCATCTTGATTCCCCAGACCGAAAAGAGCACCAAAGCATCTGACCCGATCAAATATATACCACAAACGGGATCATGGGTAGGGGAAGGGAGAGGTTCATAGAATGAATGTTCTGTGCGTATGTAGAAAGAACAAACAACGTTTATTAACCAAAGTTAGTTTCTACTAAGCAAAAGCTTATTCGAACAATTTGTGTTCACCAACACGATTACATATACATTGTATACCATTACATACCATTACATACCATTACATACCATTACATACCATTACATACCATTACATACCATTACATACTACCACTGGTGTACTAAGAACAGGGCGAATCCCCGAATCCCCGAACCCCCATAGTTCGTTGCGCTCGAGCTCGTCTCATCGATCTTGATAAACTTTCCGATATTATATTCTCGAGCGCAGCGAGGACGGGAGTTCGGGGGCTTGCCCCCATCATCATCATCATCTTCTTCTTCTTCATTCAACGTGTACGCAGTAGATGAAAAAAAGGAAGTATGATCTCCCCTTTCAATTTCATTCGCATCTCATCGCTCAACCAATCGCAATGCTGTCCTACCCTCACATTCGCCTTATACTCAGGCACATATTCATGCACTTCTACCCTTATGCACGCTCACATGAATTGATCTACAAAGTCCCGAGTAAAGGCGCCCAAAAGGCAAAAAGTAAAGAAAAGTTATGCTTCTGACGAATGTTGGATGGATCTCTCTCGTTATCTTCTGCCTAATTCGCTCAAAGTTATTTGTGTCTCAACTACCGGGTCTTTCCTTAGCTCTTGTAAGATTATCACCAGCATTCGAACACGATCAATTCGTTCCCAGAGCTTTACCCTAGGAGCTTACCCTCGAGAATTAACCCTTGAGAATTAACCCTTGAGCTTGATTAACCTTGTATGTATACCTACCCACCCCTTCTCCTTCCGTGCCCCCTGGTCTATAAAAAAACAATGACGCCTAGAGAGTCGAAAGTCATCGCCGGGTCATTTATAAGTAGATGATTCCACTTTTACCCCAGTACATAACACAGACCACAAATTTGAATGTTGTGGTTCTGAAGGCTCGACGGGTGGGTAGTGTGTGGTGTGTGGTGGGTGGGTAGATGGGTAGATGGGTAGATGGTTAGATGGGTAGGTAGGTACAAATTTCGTAATAAATGCTAATAAGTCTATTGATTATTAATTATTTATTATTTATTATTCGTTATTCGTTATTTATGGTTTAATTTATGATTTATGATTTATGATTTATTATTTTCTATTTGCTATTTATTATTTATTGTTTATTATTTATTGTTTACTGTTTACTATCTATTATCTATTATCTATTATCCATTAACCATCATTTGTCACCGACCTACCTAGCTACAATACTCCTCCTACATGGATCAAAAAAGAAAAAAGAAATCAACACAAATCTGGTCTGTTTTTACTTTTGCCATGCTTTACCTCATTCTCGGGCTCCAAGTGGTTACTGGGTACACAAATGCACGGCATGTCAAAAAAATCATCGACAGGGAAATCCAAAGATCCATGAATCCATCCATGATCTTCAATGCCTGGTACAAATCATCCCAAGGGGGAGGTCATAAGGTTCCACACAATTTACCTTGCTTTGTTTTTCGATGATTTCTACCCCGGAGAAAGGAAGATCATATAAACACTTCCATCATCTCATCGCATTACCATCAGACTATAATATGATATCGTTTTTCATCATCATCTTTTAATCTACACTTTTGTATACAATACACACTCCTTAGACCTTTTTCATTGATTGAGTGATACATACACCAATCATAGTCACTCCTTTTAAAACATCACCATGAGTTCATCAACCACTCAAAACATCAGTCAAAGACAAACACATACTTATCAAAATTCTACCTCTTCCATTTTACCAAAGGTACATGTGTTGCGCAAAACATATCAAGCACCCTCCAACCCACCTTTTGCTCACCATGACAATGAATATACGGAATCTCGAACACTTTCTACGAGAGCTTCTCTGCCGAGTTTGCACACCACCATGTTTAAGCAAGCAAATACCACTTCGGCTTTGTTGAGACCTTCATCTGCACATACATCTAAGAGAGCAGTGTCTGGTATGAAACGACTCTTGCCCCTCAGATTGGCCACTCCACCACTTTCAGAGGATTCGGAAGATTCAGATTCACACTCCGTCTCAACACCATCTAAGAGGTCAACTTTTGGACAACTAGAACGTTTGGGAGACTTATCGGATCTGGGAAACATATCGCAACGGAGACTACACGGTACATCACTTTTGGCCATCCGACCAGAGAAATATCGAGACACTCCCATTATCTCAACAGATGGATCGCCATTAATCGGAAGTCCTCTATATCAAGAGAGTTGTACCAAGTGGGATGAGATCGAATGTACTACATCTAGCATCATCGATGCGTATGAAGGATTGAGTGATTCGAGTTCAAGCAAAGGATGCGGTTGGGATGATTCAAATCATGACACACATGAAACACAAAGTGCGACATTATCACCTATGTCCCCAAGAAGACGTCATCGAGCAGATTCTGAGTTGTCTTTCAAATGTTTGGGCGAAGAAAATGAAGACGCTGAAGGTGATGATGATGAAGGTGAACAATCTGAATCCTCGTGGTTTGCTGGTTCAAAAACCATACGCCGGGTCGCTCCTAGACTGTCAACTCTGGATATTGAAGAATGGCTCGACGATAGTGAAAGTAGCATGTGTGAGAGTTCAGATGATGATGAATCTGATGACTTTTTCGTAAGTTTTTCGTTTCCGTCAACTTGACGAATACTAACATTCTCCAGGCATGTGCAACAGCTCTCGCACCTGCTAAAGCACAAGTTATTCACGTTAACCATAAGAAAACTCAAAGCTTGTCCATCACTATTCCAGAAAGAACAACACCAGCTGGAATCTTGAAACATTCCGATTCATCTGCTCTTCGAAGATTAACCTCTCGTTCTCCGATTGAGACATGCCCAATGGATGACCTAGCCATGTCCAGTCCTCCAACTTCACCAGATGAACCAGAATCCAACAAATTTTCTAACTTTAGTCAACGAAAAATCTCTCGTTCACCAGCAGATCTTTCTCCCACACCTGCCTCTCCAGATACGATACTTGATATCGTAGCCGCAATCGAAGAATGCACTTCGAACTTTCCTACAAAAATGTTATTAGCTGATACACCATGTATATCATCCATTCGTTCACACCTTAAAGCTACATCAACTATGTCTTTCAAATCATTTCAGCGATCAAAGCAACCACCGCCAGCACCATCAACCACAACACTCACCCCACCCCATCAAAAAGGTCTCAACCGTCGCAATCGTCCACAAACAATCTGCCTCTCCCCAACCGAGACCAAGTCCTTCAACTTTTCCATCCCTACCACCCCACCTGTCACTCCCCCCTTCAGTCCTGATTTCTCCTTCTCCTCTCTCGCACCTTCAAACACACCTAGCACTACCAACGCAGGCCCCTCCCCCATCCTCCCCACCTTCGCCTACCAACTCGCAGCCGCCAATCTTCAACCACTTCACGCTATCTTCCCCGTCTCTTCCGATTTCCTCCGTTCCGCTCTCTACGCCCATATCCTCGCCTACATCTTTCTGCAATCACTTCCCTCCTCTTCTACTCCTCCATCCAGTACCCCTCTCGCCCGTACCACCACTATCAAACATTCTCACTCCGCTTCGCACGGCCTCCGCAAATCCTCTTTCCACAATACTACCTTCTCATCATACACATACAACAACACATCTCTCGTTGGTATCCCTGCCAAAGCAGCCTCCACCCTCGGTCTCTCAGCATCAACATCCATTCGTCGTAATGGAAATCTGGGAGGAGTAGTTGCGCAAAACAAGAAGATCGAATTCAATCTCAAGAATTGCATCGGCAAATTGCTAAAGGGTATGCAGGGAAGTGTGGATGTGGATGGAAATGCAAAGGAAGTGGAAGGATGGGTTTTGAGAAGTTTGGTCGAGGTTGTGAGAGGATGTGAGGGGATTTAGTGGCATGGTTTTTCATTCTTTGATGATATACTTCTATTTCTTTTGTATAGGTTACTCTTGTTTGTTTATTTATCGTTTCGGGGGATGGGAGGGAAGGGAAGGGTAGGAGGGTAGGGATTGATATCCAGCGGTTAGGAAAGGGTAGGATTTATGGTATCTTATGATATATATACCTCTGAAATATCATGGTAGTAAGGAAAGGAACAGGATAGGATAGGATAGGATATCTAGGCCAGGTCATTCATTTATCGTCATCGTCATCATTACTGTCATTGTTCTTTTTCTTTTGTGTTTATCTTTTTTTTGTTTTTATTTTTTGTTTATTTATATCCATCTCCGTCTTTATCAGTCAGTATCTTAGCAAGCAAGGTGTTTTGGGAGCGGGAATGGGAATGGGAATTGGAATTGGACTCTTTATCTGATTGGTGGTATGAGTATGTATATATGACTTTTGATTGATGGGATGGGATGGAATGGGATGGAATGCTTTGGATTGGATTGTTTTAGATACCTAGATACTTACTTACACACTTTTTAATCATGGATTCTTGTATATAATTACTTTTAAATATTTGATGGTTGTTTGTTTATTTATTGATCTATTGATTTGTTTATCTATCTGTCTGTCTCTCTATTTTCTCTCAATCAATCTATCTGTCTATTGAGTCATCTATTGTTATATATCTCATATTGTGCTATATCAAATCTTAAGTTATCTAATCAATCAACCAGTTCGTACCGATATCAAACGAAATGAAATGGAATGAAACGAAATAAAGTATTCGAAGATGGGTAGGTAAGATACCTAAATATGCTACCTAGATAATTACGTTGGAATGATATAAGGTTGTAAGGTTGGAAAGTTGTGTATAGGGCTGTGTAAAGTTGTGTAGGGTTATACCTGCTGTACATAGGTACTTGTATAATAAGATTCCAAGGTTGTGTTGTATATCTAGGTAGGTAGGAAATGATATTGCATGATAATCTTGGGAAGTTTCAGGTTTAAGGTTATATGTAAGGTTATTTGTAAGGTTATATAAAGTTGGGTTAGGTTAGATTAGCGAGTTTGTGAGTTTGTGTTTAGTCGAGTTTATATGTATATTTAGATACGTGTATATCTCCATGTATATCATAGATAGTGTACAGATTTATCGAGTCCGAAAAGATGGTATAGCTTTACAATTTCTTGTTAGTCAACGAGAGAATATTTGCGGTCTCGGAGATGTGGTTTATGTTCGAGTATGAATGAATAGGCAGGTACCCCTATGTATGGATGTTTGATCGAGTTCTTACTTAGGGTTGACTTCCTTCTAGATGACTTCACTGCACTTACTTCACTTAACTATTCCGAACTACTCTATCATTTCTCTGATTTATCAGTTATTAAACATCAAATAATACCTAGGTATCCTCACACTCCTCATACCTACTCCACGTAACCAGCTTCAGATCCGAGATATCGAGAAAGTGAATGAAACAATATATCCCACTAGAACTCCCAATCTAATATCATACCATGCCGTACCTAGGTACTATTAAATTTGTCTTGGGAGGAAATGAATGAGAACTTAGAAGATAATGATTCGGATACATAGTGAATCAATATTACTTACCCAGGTAGGTAGGTACTCATGGTGGTGGTGAATAATATTAGTAGATATGTGACTGGACTATCTTTGAGTATTATTCATGACTTGTGATTTCTGGTTTACTTCCTCGAGTACATATGTTCACAAGTCAATACATTACATTACATCTATCTAAATAGATACTTGGATTTCTACTCCTTAGGAAACCTCTATCAGTATCTCCAAATAAACAGCACTTCCTAAACATCACTCACCACCCTAAAGATGCTCCTCCCCGTCTCCGTCCTCCTTCCCCTCTACATCTACCCCAACCCCCTTGCCTGGAACTGGCTATTATCAACAATCCCCCTCTACCCCTCCATAACCTACAATCTCATCATCAACCCATCCTCCGGACCCGGAGCCTCTAATTCCTTTCCCGATCCTAGCTACACCGATGCCATTGCCTCCCTGAATACATTTGACAATGTAAAGTTATTGGGATATGTAGATACAGCGTACATGCATCGATCTGTTGAGGATGTAGTTGCTGAGGTGGATACTTGTATGTATTATTCTTCTCTTCTCATCTCTTCCCTTTCCTGATTTCAGATCTCGAGTCTCGAGTCTCGAATCTCATGTCTTTTCTCCATCTCCTCCGTCATTTACAACCACAGAATCAAAACATACACACACACTTACATCTTTCTCTCCATACTAGACAATCACTGGCTAGCCAACCCCTCAAAAGATATCCACATGCATGGCATCTTCTTCGACGACTGCGTCTCCAATTGGAATACCAGCACCTCTCAATTCATGAGCACCATTGCTACCTCCGCCCACCAAGCCAATCTCACCGTAACATTCAATCCGGGCGTTATTGCCGATCCGGCATTTTTTGCTCTCGCAGATAATATATTAATGATTGAAGATACATACGATGCTTCTAATGCAATACCGAGTATTGAATCTAGTGCGTTTTTATCCTCTTTTAGTGTCGATATTATCCTTCCCGAACTTTAAAGCTGTGAGTTACCACTCGGTAACGATTCTGCTAACACGATTAATTAGTTCCCCCAAACCAACGCTCTAAATCTTCAGTTATCTTTCATCATTTCCCCGGATCGGCAACTGATCAATCGATTTTTGTTAGGGAAATCTTGAAAAAGGGGATTAATTCGCTGTACATCACCACCAAAGATTATGTTAGCCAAAGTGATCTCTGGACACAATTTAACGCTGCCATATCTGCAGGTACAAGTCTTACTTGAGATTTTTGTTTGGGAAGGGAAGGGGGCGGTGAGGTGGAGGAAAATTATAATCATTGATGACTGTTCACGAGAAAAACATCGTCAATAAAATGAGACTCAAATAGCTAGTTCGGAAATCTGGAATTTCCATCAAGTTATTGATCATCTCATCTCATCCCATAAATAGATAGGTAGATAAGTGAGCAATCACCTCTCACGCTAGCTAGTCATTCAAATCTCGATCGCCATATCTATGAATAATATGTTTCACAGCATGCCCAGTCATCACTGGTTTCCCATCTAACAAATCATGTGATTAATACAAAATGTTTCACCAGCACCAGAGAGATAATATAAAAACGAATAGTAATATTAATTAAATCAGTACCGAGCACAACTCTAACAGTCGGTCAACTAGTTCCTCGTGGGGAAATGTATCTTTCCCGCTAATACTCCGAAGAGAAATGTATATCGTGCGCTATGCGAAACCGTTAGGTTACGTGCATGTGGTTAGCATATACATAGGTAGCTATTTATTACACAAAATCACCGAGCGCATCGAAGTATGAAATTGTTATATAACGTAAAGGAAAATATCAAACTCAAACTCTATTAATTCAACCCTTTATCGTAATGGCGTCATGAGAAACATATTGAAATCATAGTATTTCTAGATAGAGAGATAATGTATGAAAACTTTACATCTAGTGGAAAATGTGTATTTGTGAAACATGATTACTATCTGACTTTTATCGATAGTCATGAACTTTGGGGGAAAGTATGTCCGATTGTTGGATTCATTAAGATTGGAGTAGCGAGATTGTATTGTGAGCGGTTGAGATTACGATTCTGGAGAGTGTGTGAAATGAAATTTGTGTGAAGATGAAGATATTCGGACTATTTCAGAACCAGATGCTGATGGAAGAGAAGAATCAACGTATCTGAAATTGAAAGTTGTAAACTGTTGAGTTTTTATGTGCTTAGAGCATCAAACTTCAAGATGACTTCTTTGTAGTATGGATATAAAAGCATTTTCCGAGAAGAGAGGGGGTCAATTTTGAGGAGAAATTAGGTTGGAGATGATGATGATGGGACGCTTTGAAAAGGTGGTATGGAATTTCGGGTCTGTGTATATATTCTACCATTCCGACCTAGGTATATGCGGATGTTTTATGGTATGAGTGCTATATGGAAGCAATATAACTCCAGCGTTTTACCTCTTGATATGTCGAGTGCGTGGACTAGATTCTGTTTATATATGAATGAGTATTTTGTCAACTCGAGATGGAGATTGGAATTGAACTTGGCTCCTGTATTTCTTTCTATGGATACATTCACGGCATTGATTTGATAGAGACTTGATAGTATAAGCTGGAAATTCGTTGTCGAGTTTTGTCACTGGTCGAAGTTCCAAACTTTTGGTATTATGCTATTTTCTTGTGATTCGATCTTAGAGATAGTGGCAGGAACGAATACAGATCAGTTTTAGTGATCGAAGCAATAAAGATATAACGGACATGGAAAGTTGTGGTTTTCTTTTGGAGAAGTTATTGGAATATCGACTTATCTCATTTATTGAGCCTGTGGAGATCTTGATATTGCACTTTGCAATATCAAAGACTTTTATATGACTGAGAATTTGTAATGTACCTAGAATCTGGAGAGGATATCCTTTATTGAAAGACTTGAGACACATTCATGAAACCGGAGAATTGCAAGTAGTTTCAATGAAAACAATGGCATACGGGAAAAAAGTCGTCATCTCCGCATTTAACTCTGGTATTTTCTTTTTCTATCACATAAAAATGTATGTGAATTTTCATAACACCTGCTTTCAAGAATCTACACTCCCACCAAAAAGTACAAACAAGAATAGAAGGATTTCCACAGCATCCGAATACAACTTTCCGTCAATTCGCCAGCTCGACGTTGTTCCCCCCTCTCCTCCGGTCCCCGACCGCTCCACTAAACCCCGCAGCCGACCTCTCAAACTGATACTCTAATTCCCTACTGCACCATTGACCGCGGCCACAAATTCAGCCCACATCTTACTCTGACTTGTATATTCCACCGTCGTAATATACACCTCCGCAACCCCGGAAGCAACAATCGAGTTAACGGTATTAGTCTGTTGAGATTGGGAACCACTGAAATCGTAAATAATGACCGAACTTTGCTCCTGTTGGGTACTTGCAATCTTTTTCAACGAATTGCCTTTCTTGGAGGAATAGGCGGAATAGTCATCTTCAATCATAACAACTTTGTCGGCGATGGTGAAGAATTCGGAGTCGGCAATGGTACCGGGGTTGAGGGTGACGGTCAGGTTTAAAGCGTGGGCGTTTTCTGCAATGGTGGTCATGTAGCTGGAAGAGTCGGATGTCCATTCGTTGACTGCGTCGTCGAAGAAGATTCCATCGACTGCGATGTTTCCTTTGGTGTAGGTAGACCAGTACTTGTCTATTTCTTGATTAGCATTTTCTCAGCTTCTCAGCTCGTCTGTCGGCAAATTTTTACTCACAAGTCTCTACTTCTTTGTCAACCTCAGCAGTACTCTTGGCCATGTATTGGGTATCCACATATCCCAAAAGTTTGACGTTGTCATACTTTGTCAAATTGGTGATGCCAGAGATGTATTCATCTTCTGGGTAGTCATTGAGAACTCCTGGTCCAGATTCCGGGTTGACAATGACGGTGAATGCAAGAGAGGGGTAAGCTGCGATTTCATTGGTGGCCCAAGTCCAGGCACCTTCGGTAGGATAAAGGTAAAGAGGAAGAAGAATGGAAGTAGCGAGAACCATTTTTGCGAGTTTGGCAGGAAGAAGGAAATATGTGAATGAATGTATGAATGTATGAATGAGTGTATCTGCAATCAAAGAGTATCCAGACTCTGGTAAGGATTGACAAAAGATCGTAAAGATCGAAAAGATTGAAAGGATTGAATGTGGAAAGTAGAGAGCGACTAGAGAATGAAAGAAGACTATATCGTCAGAGCAGATGATGTGGTACAAACTTCTAAGGAAAGTAGTCTCAATATATATGATATGAAATGTAATCTAGATATTCGCTGTGGGCCATGTCGATCTCCTTAATTTACATCACCCGCATTTTTTGGACGCGGGGAGAGTGGGCCAGGGCTGATTTGAGATTGATTAAATTGAACCTCTAGGCAGGCAAACCCAAGAAAAAAAAACTCCTTACACACGCGCGGAAACCATTCATTCGTAGGGGATACTGATGTTTAGCCGCCTCCACTAGGGCTCTACTCATATCACATCCTTGGCTGTGGGTCGAAAGGATCCGAGTCTAAGCTTCGAATTCGCCGATTCAAGAACTTTGAAATTGAGGAACAAATGGAAATCTGATAGGATTTTGGAGTGTAAATATTTCAAGGGGATATTTCCCATATTTCAGTGGTTGTGTAGCCCAGTTTAGTAATTCAGGAACTCCAATCACATTATGATCCGGCTAAAAGCTTCTTGGCAAACAAAAGTGTCCCTTGTGCCACTGGATAACATAGTACGAATGACTAAGAAGTATTAAGCAGAAGCCATCGATTGGTTATTGGCAAAGGATTCCGTTCGCGATGAAACAAACCATTCTATGCATGGCGCTTTCTAGATGGGATGATGGAATTTTCTCAACCATCTAGATCGTATAATTCTGTGGTACTACTGGAAGAATAAGTAACTGATGCAGGGGCAATTGAAAGGAATTCTAATGGTACCTTAAAAGCAAACATACACTGAACGAACGCCTAGAAGATTGATTGACATCAAACGAATTTCCGTGACCCCTTGAAATTCGGAGAATGATGCAATAATTAATTCGAATTCGTGTTCAAGCTTAAATTATATGTTCATATCCATATATTGTACTGCGTAATTCGTGCGACTTGTTGGGAAATATCAAAAAGATCAGATATCCTAATGATCGCTCAGGTACTTTCATCGCGAACTTATTATTCGGGGAGATCAATTCTAGGACGATAGAAGATTCTAGTGATAGAATGTGTCATGACCAAAGCGTATGAACGAAGCACGATAAACACGTGGGGTGGGATTGCAACCCTGTAGCCATCCCTCAGCTTCCTTCTTCCCCATGTAAACAGCAGGGAGAGGGACTTCGCGGAGCGCCCGTTAGCTTCAGGAGAAATGAGCCGGGCTCCGGGAAACCAATTTTTCGATTAAAGCCGAGCTATACGACGACGAGATAATTTACATGAGTAAGAAAAGCACGGAGTCTGTTAGGGTTGGTGGGCGGACAGGCAAATCCATCATGTGTGGTATGAAATATCAATTTCGCGAGCAGCGCCCAAACTGATTCGAATAATATGTAAAAGAAGAAAATTGCAAATTATGCATAATACTGAATTATTATGATTTCGATGTCTTAAGACAGTGGCGAAGACTACCACATGAAGATACAAGATACCTCATGATATCCACGCCCAGGCAATGGAAGCGGTTAACAGTTACACACGTCGTCAAACTACTGATTCCGATGTCAATCTCTGATACTGATTGGGGAGATCATGAGCCTTATTGCAGTTATCCAGGAGACTTATTAAAATAAGACATATATTTGGCAAGCGCTTACCTTACCTCGCGACGGGACGGCACGACTTTACAAATCGTGTTTATCAGTAGACATGCCCAACGTAAGCATGGTAGATATATATTACCGATATCACGCCCATAACATTGGCATGCGAACTATAGAAGGATTGATAAGCAGTCGATGTTGTAAAACAATAACGATGTCAAGAATCATACTTACTGAGAGTAATCGATTAAATGCTGGCTATTTGATTCGTATAACATCGGAAGCATTGAGAAGTTTCGGTATCTCCGAATAGCCCTGGAAAGATGTATCGGCCGGGGATGAACAAAATGGCTAAAGTCGGCGTTCGTGAATTGTTATACAACGGATGATATGAGCCATTGGGTTGTCAGAATCCGAAAGTATAGATCTACTAGTCACACTTGTATAGAGTACTTGAGAAACAATATTGATGGTAGAGTAGAGGAATCGTCGCGCTCAAAGCTTTTTAGTAGCCATGGGATTTGAGATCGATTTCGGACGAAGGAAAGAAGATGGTGATATCCGATGACGCGGAGTAGATTCCATCTCCCTTGGCAAGGCTTCTCATGGAAACATGGAGGATCATTTTAAAAAATGCTAACAGGACCAGTCGACTATGACTATCATTCACCGAAAGATTTCCGTGTGTCTTCATTCCATGATAATCCATATCAAAACGACTGCTTTCCCAAGTATGGATTGTAGAGACCCAGTGACATTGCTTCAGTCCTATGGGACATGGAAGTTGATCAACACATTATTTAACGATATTGCAGAAGTTGTAGGTAACAGTACCCTCTTAACTGCCGGCGAACATCTTATATCAAGATTCCTAGAGCTCAGGTTAGAGGTTGTTCGGTCGAGCGAGGCACGAGTAGAAAGATGGTGGTAGAGATGAGTCGGCAAGGTGTCCAAGTCTTGGCTCGAGGTGCATCCGAGAAAGGAAGTAATCTTGTATGATCATATGAGAGATCCTCTTGTATTGTTAAGACGCACGAGATTGAGCACTATTAGCAAGAAATGAACAGAACGGAGTAAAAGGAACGAGTGAAGCTCAACGCGTAGTGAGAATGATGGATAGAACACCCGAAATCATAACAAACATGCCTCTTTTGTGAACAAAAAAATCTCGATCGATAGACTCAGATGATTGACAGCAATGAATTGGGAAGTCTTCAGAGATCTTGAAAAATTGACGCGATTTACACAGATCCCTCGAAGGCTCAATATCTATTGCACCAACACAACTCAATTGGGAGATGTCAATACGTAGACAAAGGCAATTGTGTATAGAAGTGTTAGAATCACTACCAGCCACGAGACAATAATGAATGGGTAATCGTGAGTCACGACTTTTTGATGTGTAGTAAAGAGGAAGGGCTAAATTTATGGGAACAAGTACCACGCGACGCGATCAGACCTAGGTCTAACTATTTTGGGAAAGAGGGGGTAATCAACTACGCTAGGCTCATTTGACCTGATCACCACTGCCGAGCCCCATCTAATTGTACTTTGGATTGCTAGCCATCTTGGTTTCTATGGGAGGTTCCTCTGCAAAAATCGAATCTAAGCAACCTTTAAGCATAAAGAGTGCTCGAGAAGTGGCATTCTGGCTTGTCTTTTGCACCACGCTAGTACCTTTCGAGGTAAGCCAAATCGCATCATTTGATGAAGTGCCTCTGAAGAGTCTTCAGATAATTTATCCTGAGCAAGAAAATAAATTAGCATGATATTCAATCCCTCACAAACAGGGCAGAGACGCTGGGAGCAATCCTAATGTGACAGAACTTCTTTCGAAACGATTCATTGCTAATGCGGTTACCACTTCATATCCAGATTTGCAATAAGTCCTACCATCTGATTCCATATCCACGAACGTGTTGATTCAACACAAACTTTCTAATCACACCTCGCCCGCAAGTTGCCAATGTTGGCACCAATGTGATTACAACAACAAAATGACAGTAAAAAATGGTAATTAAAAATTAAGCTGCCTGCAAGCAAAGCAAGTCCTCCATCATCTTCTTCATATCTCGTGAGCGAATGTACAACTTTCAGATACTCCATTCATACCGCTGCAATCCAGTTCTGAAAAACGTAAGAATAATGCACCATCTTGAAAACGCCATGACCATGCAAAAATCATTGATATCAAGTGAGCGAACCATGAGCGCTGTTCCAGTGCCTCGGGGCATCAAGTTAAAATATATTAGGCATTTTAAGAATTTGTATTCTGTATCGAGCTCGTGTCAGGAAATTCGGAATCCACTCGTGGCTATTGTCCCCGTAGAATTCATGGGTATGCGAAGTCCTGAATTCGCTTTGAAGAAACACTTCGAGTTCATCTCTGGGTGATTTGGAGAAAACTGTATCCAAGTAGCTGCCAAGCATTGGCCATTATTATATTGTGCGCATGATTGCAAACAATTATTCAGAGTCGGAGTTGTGACGTTGGTTAGTTCAATATCTTCTCCTGGTGAAGAAGTCAAATCGATAGCACAGGCTATACGAAACTCTATACTCGGTACAGGTGTTGTATAGGTAGTGTTGTTGACGTTGGGGCAGCCGGCCGAGTCTACAAATTCCGTGACTGTTGGAGCACATCCTGAAAGTGTTCCCGTTGATTCGGATTTGGAGGTCTTGCTGGAAACAGTTATAATCAGTTGTGTCCCTTTTTATTGTCGCGTGCAGAAATACCTCGATGGATTGCTATGTTTCCCAACCCATCCTCCAATACCACCGCCAATACCCCCTCCGATTAAGAAAGACACCACAGCTATGAAAACAATTGATACCAGCCCGAACTTTTTCTTTTGTTTTGGCGGAGGTAAATAACGCGCAAGATCGTATGCTCGTTTTGGTGGTGGAAATGAGACTTCTTGGAGAGGAATATTATCACATTGTTTACTTAGTGGCGATATTAGATGATTTGATGCTCTTTTCACAGAGTATGAACGAACGAAATATTTATCGGGCGAGGTTAATAAGTACGGAGACTGTTCCTCGGAAACCACTTCTGGCGCCTCACTTGATATGTGCAAGGGTCTGATCTGGTACACCATTTTGGCGATTTGATGATGACATTCAAATTGTGTTAACGAAGGACTGACAGGAATTCCATGATCAAAAATCAGGAATAGAGGAATAAAGATAGATTACTTCGGAATGCTTCACTTGTACTTGTATCCAGTTCTAGCTTCTTTCTAGAACCAATTTTCGAAATAGCAAACTTCCATCTATCGGTCCCGGGGCGCAGTTGCGCAAGAATCAATATATATCCTGCAGATACTCTGCAGCGTGGTTGTTTTTATACGCAACGTGATTGGTGTTAACAGTTTAAAGGTTGCGCCACATTGACAGAATGCAAATCAGGAATCAGATCATTGCAAGGATTCGCTGGAGGAGGTGCCTATTTAGTAAGAGCTTGCCAAATATGGTAGACGCAAAGCAACCCTACCACATAGAGGGGAGAATGATCTTCACTTGGAGATCTTTGGCAGCTATGAGCCTCCATAGAATGAAACTATCATTCATCAACCCACGAGGCTAAATAGATGTGTTGGCTTCCACATGGCAAATGTATGTTCTCATCTCTCGCGAGAGAAAGTAGAGTCTGAATTCACACCGAGTTCGGTCGTACCGATCGTGAATGAAGCCAAAAAATCTCTACTGCGTAGTGAGGTGATCAGGTAAACAAATCATCAAGTACAAAAGATTTCGGAGTGAGCAATCTTCACCGCTTTCTAGGGCAGTATAGGCAGAAAACGTTTGGCAGGCGCCGAAAGAAAGCGCTAACTCTACCATTTCTCGTCGCGTCCTCATCGTTTGTTTAGACACATACTCTTAACCATCAGATTTTTTGTTATTGATGAAAGAGCTTCTTGTTTGGCCACGAAATATGAACGCAAGAAGTCAAGCTGCCTCAAAAAAGGGCACTCGGCGTTTAACCTCACTACAGTGCATCGCAAAGCGACTGCTCCAATTCTCCGTTGAAGGACATTGGACCCGTAGCATTATTCAGCATAGGTATAACTTGACTGCCAAATTTTTTCTTTCGAAAATACACAAAAGACTCAAGAATGTACAAAATCAGATGAATATTAACTTTTCGGCCTATTTTGCTGCATAAGCAGCTCGGAGTTCCGAGCTAATTGGGAAATGGGACCACCGCATGCATTTCATCCATATTCTCCTTCTTCACATCAATCGGCCTTTCACAAGTAACAACTCAATCTCCGCTGCGAAGAGATGGAACTAGATACTATGGAAGGGAAGCCAGGCTGCCTGTCTTGTGGAGCCAAGTTCAACCACCGTAAGTCACGAGACTTTCCCATCCCGTTTTCGTTGATGTTGAAATCTTACAACATTGCAGAATCATCGCTTAGTCGCCATTTGAAAAATCAATGTAACAAGAATCAATCAAGACGGCGTAAGGCTTGTCTTCAATGTGTTGTGCATAAAACAAGGTGTAGCTTAAAACGGCCTACCTGCTCACGATGTCATGCACGCGAAGTTCCCTGTGAATACGCTATTCCTGAAAACCCGAACACTCCTGCGAACGTGGAACACGAGCTTTCAGAAATCGAGAAGGATCCGACAAGCACCACGACTTCAGATATTTCAGCTGCATTTCGACCACAATTTTTACAGTCAACTTTTGACCCTAACCTATTCGACACCTTTTTCTCGGATGCAGGAACCTGGTCATCAATGCCACAACTAGACCTTGATTTATATCCGCAACATACGGATCACTTAGGGCTGTCATATTTTGGTCGTGAGTATGAAGGTATCTCTGAGCTTGGTCGACTCAACGACGTTCCGTCCATCGAGTTGCAACCTTTTACAAAACCAAACTCGGCTGCTTTAGCAAATCACAGCATGGAACTGATCTTCCGTGTCTTTCGTACATGGCCTCAGATGCTGGCTGAGGGATTTCAACTACCTCCAATATTCCACTCCACACACTTTGCTCAGAATGATGCTCTGCCCCGGCCACTAGCCACTTGCACAACTTTAGTCAAAATGTGGCATGGACAAAGCGTAGGAGCTGAAGAAATTGTGCGGAAGACAATAGTCTCAGAGTTAAATCTTATTGTCGATCAAGTAAGTCTTGATACACATCTTTCTACGGGACCGACTAATGGGTAACCTGAATTAGCCCGAAGAACTTGACGAAACCATGCTCCTAGCAGTTCTACAAGCTGTAGTAATCTATTCCATTATCCTCCTCTCCCCATCAAGAGCCCCACAGAACTCCCCTGATGATAATGAAATCGTCTTTCAAAAAGTCGAGTCACTTGTATGGCACGTCGTGCGTGATGGTCTTTTTCTCAAGGAAGAGAGAGCACAGACACGGCCATGTTGGAAAGCTTGGATATATGTCGCATCCAAACGTAGAGCAGTGCTCACTTTATATCTTCTTCACTGGGCACACTCTGTGTTGCACAAAGTTCAATGTTTCGACTGTAAAGACCTTGGGCTTATGCCTGCACCGGCCCCAAAGGTACTTTGGCAAGCAAGCACTGAACAAGAGTGGAACACAAAATACATACATTGGCTTTCGAGATGGAGTGGTCGAATTTACCTTCAAGCCGAAATTGGAGAGATTCTACCCGGTACTACTTTGAACAGTAGAGCAGAAAAGTGGTTTGGGGAGGTTGACGAGTTTGGATTTATTATGGCTTCAATTGGTTAGTTTTCAACTCCGATGGTTCGAAATTTACTATACTAACAGTTTTGAAGTTAATGCTACGGAATTCAGCCCACCGTCACTTAAAATATTGATTCAGTAATCGTATAAATACTTGGGATGACAAATCATCTTTTCATTATTCTATAGAGGGAAATCTAACATGCACATGAAATTTCTGTACATTTGATTTCAGGATCTCGTTGCTCCATCTAATTTCCCAATATGTCCACCATTCAATAATTAGAACCACCTACTGACTTCGCGATCTTTGTTCTATGCTAGCGAATTTCAATCTACTGTGATAAAGTGGGATTTACTTGGGCGGATAACCACCCTGCTCATAGATCCGAATTTCTTTCACGCCTTTAGGGTGTCTACCCACCCCTCCAAATCCATGTTGAATATAGAGACATCACCCCTCGGAACACCCATCATGGTAGTCAATCGATAATCAATCAACCACTTCACCGTTCCCCCCTCAGTAACCTTCGTAAGTTTATCGAGATATCTGGCTTCGGCAAAGAACGACTTGTCGTCGGCAAAGTGGCTTGCTGAAACATATGTGGTAGCTTCAGCCGTGTTATTTCCAGTCAGTCGAATGACTTGTGTGCTCAAGCTATGGAAAGTGCTAACATGCCCAATGGTCTTTTGTAACTGCTGGATGACAGTGTCAATGCCATTCATGAGACCAAGAGAACCTGTATAGTCCGCTACACAGTCTTCTGTGAATGAATTGCGAAGCTCTCCAAAGGTGTTCATATCAAAAGAAATTGCAACATTTGCGATTGCATTTCTGATAAGTTCGTGATCTGATGTAATAGAATCCATTACTATGGTGTTGTTACTTGATGGAAGGATGTCTGTGTGAAGTGTGTCGGCTCTTGTGATACGGTGTGATTTGGAGCTTGAGGCAATGCAGAGGAGAGTATTGATAATTTGTCTGATGGCAATTCAAACAAAAGTCAATTCCAGGAAGCCTTACCTTATATATACCTGTTCATAAGCGTTCGGTTCCTTGATTATAATATACAGTCATCAATTCTGATGTATTGATTATCAATGCTTGTAAGCAATTGGACTGAACGATAACGTCTCCAGAATGATAGATCAGCAATCTGAGATCCGGAGTCCTCTGTTTTATAAAGATTCCGGAATTTAACGATATACTGACCCACTACGAATCCTTACCCCCAGATCGGCGGAGTGGTAGTGAAGAGAAGGAATCTGGTAAATTATGGGAGTTCACAGTTGAACCAGCATGCTTATTTGGAGGTAAAGATTTAGTTGTTCATCCACGGCATAAGGTTTATGAGATATGTTTTATTGTTTTTCATTCTCTACTGATGATATAATCTGCTCATATTTCCCAGATTATACCATGAAAAACCATTCCATCCATTACAAAACTAAACCAAGTATCTTGATCATATGCAAAACTATACGTTTAGATTTTAGAGATCTACGATCTTGGAGCCTGGTATAGTGAGAACAAACTCCTTTCCAAATACTTCAACAGGTGTCTGAAAACCTGGTACAGCCTGTTGATCCATGACTCGCTTGGCAGCTTGGACTGATGCCATTAAAGTGAAGGTATAGCCATTCATTGTGTGGAGAGCGGCTCTGCGAGTAACTCCTTGTTCGGATGTGACACTGGCTGCTGCATGATATGGTGCATTCTTCCTCTCCGCGGCCGTTGGACCTTCTGGCAGCAAAGCAAGATCTCCAGTCGGAAAGTTCGCATCGGAGATATTCACATATGTTGCGATGTTGAGCACATTTGTAGATTTCTGTATGGTGAGGAGATCGGGAAATGTCACCGGGAAGGATGTGACATGTCCATTGCCATCATCAAAATCGAATTCAGCAGTGTTGCTGATATCTTGTCCAACCAATAATCCGTCAACAAGCTGAAGACACTGACTTGTTACACTTTCTACAGCACTTTTTGCCGACCCTCGCGATATCGAGCCAGCGATACGCAAGGCAATTTCAACTTTGATCGGGGTTTTGACTTTCTCGACAACATGAGCAGCAAGACAACCCAACATCACGACGCTTCCTCCACACCCGGGCATAAGCATAACGTTGGCATCTCGTGCCTCTTTGTCAAGTTTCTGCGCATGCTGATAACTGTCTAATTCTGATGCGATATCAAGGTAATGTACTTTGTTTCGGATGCATGCTTCGATAAGCGGCTTGGATGTGTGCACGAAAGGACCGGCACAATTGAGGAAAACGGAAGCTTCTTTTAATACCGAATCGGTCAAACCAACTTGATTAATATCAAACACCGAATAAGAGACGTCGAGTAGAGATGCTATGCTCTTGAGCTTATGCTCTGTCCTGCCAGCAATTGAGAAGTCGAGGTTGAGATTCTTTGCATACTCACTTGCCAATCGGCCAGAGTACCCTGTTGCGCCGTATATGATGAATGATGCCATGCTTTTATGTTATTTTGCTTCTTGGACCGCTGTGTGGAAAGTTTGATAGATATGGTCTCATGGTGATACATTTCAATCATTTTATACACCTTATAGATCCACTTTTTTAAACATCACCAAGTTGGAATATAACACTTGCCAAGCTCCGGACATTAAGTTCGCACTAAAATTGAAGTTGCGAAGTAGAAAGCGCGATGTCCAGGAATGACGTTTGATGTAAGCAATATACTCGGAGTTCCGAGCTGCTTATTCAAAGAGTTCACCAAGGGACCCCTCACATCCATCACGCAACGCAGATATATAAATCACCACTATCTACCCTCATTTACTAAAACTTATCATTCATGAACTTATCATTCGCAAAAATGACAATCAACCATATCTTCTTCAATGCTTCCGCAGCCAAATTCCAAGCTCTGCGTTCATTCTACGAGGTAGTACTAAAACCCATGGGCTATACCGAGATGATCTGTGCAAATAACGATGCTCTTATCGGCTATGGTAGTGATTATCCTTATTTTTGGCTGCAGAAATTGTCTGAAGGTCAAACGCCGTTGCCAACGCATATTGCGTTTGATGCTCCGAGTAAGAATACCAGGTATGGAAATAATTGCAGCTAGCTGATGAAATATAAATAGATCGAGAGGCCGTAGATCAATTTTATGAAATTGCTTTGTAAGTTGGATGTAAAGATAATCAATCAGTTTTCTTGGGATATCTTTTCATTTCTCTCGTTGCTTGTTGAAAAGTTTATACCCTGAATAACTGACGGCGTTCTAGACAAAATGGCGGACGTGATAATGGACCACCGGGAATTCGAAAGGAGATGAGTCGGCAGCCATACTATGCGGCTTTTGTCTCGGATATAGATGGGAATAATGTGGAGGCAGTCTGTGTTTTGAAGTAGTTGTGTCTAGGAGCTACATACTCGATGGCTTTGATCAATTGTCTCCTTGGAAATTTCATGCTAAAGCACCTCGTTCTTCTTTTAATCAAGAGCTATTATGTATACGAGAAAATGAAGCCTCCTTTGGGCAGATATCAAGTTCGTAGCCATACTTTTGGACTACATCAAATTACAAATGACTTGACCATCGATCTCTTTGATGCTGTCAATGAAGTTTTATCTCTTCAATTGGTACCATCCCGCTTCCGACTAAGTCTGCTGTCTCCCCATTCATCAACCCATAGACAAAGCACTCTCCTATCAGTCTCCAACCTTTTCTATCCCTTCTCACAACTAGAGGAACACTACATCCAGGTAGCACCACAATTGAATCACCTATCATAGCAGCTGCGACTGTAATGCCAATCCTACCATTTTGAGTTCCAACTAATCTCCGCCACGCAAGAACATTGGCAGCCCACGTCGAAGAATCCCGCAAGTCATCATTACTCGCGCTTCTTTCCTCATTTCTAAATACTTTTCTTTCCTTGATGGTATTAGCATCGGCTACAAGATCTTTGAGACGTGTTCCACAAATGAGCAGTTCCCCATTCCGTTGGGCAAAGCCATGCAGACCAAAATCGAGACCTGAACCGCCGCCTTCTGTTGTACCAAAAACGGACCATAATTTTGGTAAACGAAGGACCGCCCACGAAGGAGGAGGTTTCTCTCCGTTAGGCGTGGTATCCGCTACAATGGTTCTCCAGAATGCTTCTTTGAGACCATCGATGGTGCCATATACATTTTGGATAGAGATTGCACTGATGTGGTTCTTTGGGAACTTTTCATCGTTCTCGTGAGCGTTGAATGCTGAAAGACTAGCTATCGAGTCAACAAAGACGGCATGTAGTGATATAATGTTATCATGAAGAAATACTGGAGGTGAAGGGTGTGTGAAGCCAAGATCTGCTTTGTAAATGCCAGGAAGAAACATGATCGGTGCGGCCATGCATGACCAACCAACCACCCAAGAGGGTAACTTATGTATACAAGGTGTTGCAACCTCTACGAAACGACCTCCTATCATTTGACGCATCCAACGAGGATTACTTGCAAGTGTTGATGATAGCATGATTTTATCAACAGGAGAGTGAACCAACCTGAGAATGTCCAAACCGTGTTCATTATTCGAGATTATCTCACGTGTGAAGTTGGTAAATATCTCGGGGAGCTCGATTCGGTAATTGGGTGACACGTTTGTCAGTCCTTTTACGCAAGGTATAGCAAGAATCCCATAGACCTTATCCCGTGCATCGGTAGCTTGCGCTTGTCTTGCCAATTCAAGAGCCGGCAGAGCGGTCCTAATACCCCCCTGATTCAACTCACGCATGTTTTGAATACGGATAAGATGTTTCCACTGATGTCCAGGAGTTCCCTCGCGGTCTTCTATTCGTCGATCTATTGTAGCTACGGTTGTATGCCGATCAGCATCATTTGTATGTGTCGTGATATACCGCAAAATAGTATCCTCTTGCCTTTCTATCATCTGACAAGCTTTCCATATATCACGTAGACACATAGAATGATCTCCCCAGATAACAGGTGCATCCATTCTAGCCATGGCCAGCTCTTGCAAAATCCAAAGACGATGCCAATACTGACATGCAAAAAATGAACGGAGGGATTCATACGCAAATTCATGCCATGGCAAAGTGTGAGGCGCTGACTCGACTGCATTGGCGGTATTATGATGCAGGTTTCCATATTTGACTGCGAATTCTCTCAGCTTTTCATCCGACCCTATCTCATGAACTAACCACTGTAATGCTGTATATGCCATGGTCGTATTTGAAGTGCTCGAACCAAGTGAGACTACCACTTGCCATGCCATAGCATATATATCTCGCATGAGTTTAACTTGCTGCTCACGCTCATCTAGATCATCTTGATTGATACACAACCCATCAATCCACAAGTTAACACGCCTTCTGACCCAATTCGACTTTCGCAATTTAATCAACGCAGTGTGTAGATTCTGGGTGACTTGCATCTCAATCCCATTGACTAATATTGTCTTTTTTTCCGCGGGAGATCCCCAGACATATGATAGTGCAACATATCTAGCTGAGAGATGGGATGAATTTTCCGTAGGCACGATAGCTTCGGCGGATCTGCTTTGAATCGCTTTCAAGGACTTGATATATGTTTTCAAAGGGCGGTCAAAAAGTCCCCTTCTAGCTTTAAACAATATCGTATAATCATATGGCTTTTGATGAAGACCTCTCCACTCCCTCTCGGATGCCGCTTCACTGTCGATAAATTCATGAGATACACTAATTTTTCAAGTTTAATCGGACGCATTTGACATGAAATCATATCAAAATCATCAGGATCTGAACGTGAGCTTGGCTCGAGACATAAAACCCGAATCTCATCGGCACCCAAAGGTCGGTAGAGCAAAGGACTCCAGGTTGAAGAGTCTGTCGTGGCGATTTGAGGATCGGCCATTTCATCTATGGAAGGATAATTATTTGATGATATGGCTCCAAGAAAGACAGCAAGTACAACGCGTTTCACGATGATTCCTTTCTCGTCACATATTGATGATCACTTGAACCCCCACCTATGAAGATGAGAATGCGGCAATCGATATCAGCATTGCTTATTGGGCCAACTTCAGGCATAGAAAGGGTTACGCCATCAAATGAACTTTTTTTGTTTTCTCGAAATATACTGGACGATGGATTCCCTTCGTCTTTGAATCACTGTCGCGAGACAGACAGAATCGTTTTTGCGAAGCACTCACGTGCTAGTCATGATCGTTCTTCTAAGATTAGGGCACGTAAATCACCCCTGTACTCCTTCACACTTGATTGGGACTAGCGCATTAGTAATCATCATCCTATCTCTTGATCTTGTCTCATCCCCTCGTTTTCATTCTTTTCAATGTTTACAATCAAAACTGATTCCCGGCGAATCAAAAATCGTTGCAACAAAGATGATTAATTGCTATGGATGATGCTCACAGGTAGGCAATTAAGTGGCTGTGAGCCTTCTCTTGATATTTGGTAATCGCATACGAATCTATTAGATGAATTTCTCATCTGGAAATTTCATTGGCTTTCAGATGGTTACACCTTGATCCTTTTGTAGTTACATCGCTCTTGCCCCCATGGCTTACATTTCCTTCAATTCCTCCATTTTGTCTCGCGTTGTCCGTGTTGGATGGGGCTTCAAATCCTGTGCCTAACCCATACATATTGCGGTGAAGCTTCCAACATTCACAGTTTACAATCATCACATCACTTGGAAACAAAGTTGGAGACATAGATATGTAATCGAAAGAAGTAAATTCGATTCTAGAATGTATAGTCATGAAACCCAGAGTTAAACACGCTATGCACCACCATTATGCTCCTATAATGCGCCGATTGTATTTCGAAAATGCAGTCCGTCAAATTCAATAATCCACGTAGTCAATTTGTCCCCAAATCCACAACATATTATTCTATCCCACCACGAGAATCAATCATTCTTTTTGTTCTGCAATCTCCATAATCCTTCACATTTAAACCAAAAGGCGGGCGAAAGCAAGTGCGATAACGACCATAGCACCCTTGGAGAATTGCTTGACGGTTGGACCAGCGTTGGCAGTGGTGGAAGCAGTAGCAGCGGAAGAGGAAGCCGAACCTGAAGTCTTGCCGGTTGTCGAAGGCTTTTCGGTGCCGGAGGCAGAGGCCGAGGTTGAGTTGGCAGCGACTATTACGGTAGCTTGGCCAGAAGTTGCGGTAGTGGTAGTAGGACCGGAGGATGTAGTAACGGTGATAGGAACAAGAGTGGCAATTGCAGCTGATGTTCCAGTGGAGCTTGGGGTGATGGTACCGCTGCCAGGAATCTCATGTCCTGAAGCGTCATCCAAGGTGCAGCCGTAATCGACATCTGGTGTAATACCAGCACTTGAACCGAAGCATTGTTCGAAAGCTTGTTGATCAGCACTGCTAGTAACATTGCAGTAACTGTAGCAACCGTCCATGATAACATTGACGGGGGCGCTACCGCAACATTTTGTCATGGCACTCACGGCGGCAGAGTTGGAGGTGATGTTACCTGCAGTGCAAGCATTGACGTATTCGTCACTGCCGGCGAGCAAGAGAACAGGGAAGAGTGTGTCGTTAGGATCAGTGCAACTCATCTTTGCGGTTGATAATTGAAGAGTTGAAGTTGTTCGAAGATTTGATGCTTGTGGTGGTCGGAAGTTTTGTGTTCGTAAGGTTGATGGTTTGAGTTTGTAAAAATTGAAAGGTTGTTGACCTTAAATGGAGAAGGATTTGAAAAGTAATGAGATAACCGAAGCAGGCGCAGTAGCTGAGTCGCTAGTGCCGTATATTGAATAATTTTAATTGGAAAGAAAAAAAGCAGATGATATTTTCCGTTTGCTTAAAGGAAATTGGCAAAAAAGTGAATAGTGATAAGAGAAAAATCTTTGTGAGGCGGAAATTGTAAGGATTCTTAAGACCTTTTAAAGCTCTTTATTTACTTCGTACTCAGTATTACATTGTCAAATCCTAAAGGCTTATTTGAAAGGATTCTATAAATACCGGATAGTCAGACGCAATTACCGGGGCAGAGCAATTTGTGTAATACAACAGTTGGAATAAGCAATCAAGGCTGTGCCGGGTACCTGCAGCATATACAAGCCACAGAACAGCATATTATTTGTTTCCAGTGAATTGGCATCCAATGGCATTTCTCGAAAGAGGCCGGTGTTATTGAAAATCTTCTCAACAAGTATAGCTGTAGCTACATTGCATTGATGTGGTTGTATCTCACAGGCGCAGCAATTTTAAGTCAGCACGAAAATAGCTCCCTGGTCTTACAAACCAACAGCCCCCAACACGAGCAACTTCCATTTTCTGTCTTCTGCTTCTTTTCCTGAATCGTCTTCGAGACGAGTAGGATCAATTTGTCTCCCCTCTTGAATCGTAGTAAATGATTTCTCCACATTATTGTCATGGGCCACTTATCAGTAGACCTCTGGATTGATTACTCAGCTAGTTTTGGTAAGCACAAATCACCATTCCCATCATCCTACAAAAACTTCACACACATTATGAGCAGAAGTGATTGTCGTATTTCAGATTCCGCATTATTCATAATTCGAACACAGAATTAGGCGTCCACTTTCTTTTGATCGTAAAGTTTCAGCCAATTACAGTTACCATTTGTGGCTGATCATTCTCCCTGTTGATAGGCCGGTGCTGATCAGGCCAGTGCTTAAAACTATGATAGGAACCGTGGGTGCGGGGGAGTTCTCAAACCTACAGGGGAATATAGGCATAAGCACTAGCGAGTTGTTATGGGCTAGTCATCATCGTCTGCCCTGTGTTCTTATTCGTACCTATCAACATGTTCCACCCCCTGTACATATCGCCATACATCTGTTTATTGGTCACTCTACGTATAGCCTCAATCAAGATTAGCACGTTATGTCCCTTGTCTCCCACATTCTTCCTTCAACATCCTTCTGTAACCTCATCTCTAGTTGAGGCTTACGTACTCACATGGAGAACATCTATTCTTGATACTTTTCTACCGGTTTAGGGGAGTACCTGATCATCAAGTTGTTCCTTCAAAACCGTTCGAGAATTGAGGTTGACATGCCGTTCAAGCCGATGTGTTTGATCATCCCGAGAAGTTAGCTTCTCACGTGGATACCACCATGTTCTCCTAGGTAATGCTGTTGAAGGAGCACCCGAAATTTCCTCACAGTCAGCATCCTGCGCAGAATATACTGCTTTTTTACTGTTCATGATAAGTTTTTGGAGGAAGTCTTCTAAAAATGAATCTTCATGACTCGCTTGGCTGGGTAGAAAACACACACACAAGAATCCAGGCAGTTCTTGGCACCTCTAACCACCAGGTTCACAGAAATCCTTCTATGATCATGTAAATTGCGTGACGATTGATCTGATTATTTCATTTTGTGAGTCTCGAGGGAGAGAGGATGGTCGATATATAAGACAGAGAAGTGTTACTGACTCCTACCTTCATCTCTCTATCTCATTTCACATTCTCTTTACAGCACCTCTCTAGTCATTCTTTTTTCCTTTCATAGGGTCTATTGATCCGTTTCATTCATTCATTGAGTGCTGTTTCTGATTCGAATAACCAATTTTCACATTTCTTTCATTTTTCTTTGAAATTGCAATCATAATTTCTATATCATGCGTCAATCAGTCTTTGCCCTTGCGGCTCTTTCTCTATGGCAGAGTTGCACTGCTCAAGCTGTCAAAGAAACTCTAGTCCCATATCATCCAAAGGACCTTGGTCTTCAGAGAAGAGATGCACCACCTAGCGTCACTCTTCAAAGTGAACTCAGTCTTATTTGGGGATCATCAAATGGTATGTTGCCTTTTCTCTGCCAATTCCACAATGATGATTTAACGAAGAATAGGATCCACTTTTGTCAACGTAACTCTTAACACAGGCGAAACCGAACTTGTTATCTCCACCGAACATTTCGCCGACAGTCTCACAGACGTGCAATGCAACGGTGATCTTGTGCTCACCTTCAAAGACAATGCTACTTTCCAAGATGCCATTTCCGATTGGTCCTGGGTCAACTTTCATGAGAATCGTACATTTTTCATGATCAATAACTGGGGTGCGTGCGCTGCTGCATCGGAATCCGGTAGACAGCCATGGGTTGTTCACGGAGTCGATGTCTATGATGAGCAAAACTTCATCGTCAACTTCAATGCTACTCTTTCAGACTGGGATGATGTCATGTCTGGTGCCGTTATCGAGTTTGGTGCCATGTCAACATCCTCTTCATCAAAGAGAACCGATACTGTTAGCAAGACTCTATCTCTTAACATGGCCCACAGTCTTCCTCAGACATTCTTCAGTAAATCTACCAACAATGGACTCGACTTTTCCATTGACTGTCCTGGCTGTGCTACCACCGGTAGTATCGATGTTCAAGGAAAGATTGTTATGAACACCATCATTGGCATTCCAACCAGTGTCAAGTCTATCTCTATTACTGCCACTCCAAAAGGTTTAGGTGCTAACTTGGCTCTTGGATTTTCCGTTTCCGGTACATTAGGTAGTGGATGGTCCAAAGACTGGAACTTGGTTACTGTTGGTCTTCCAGGTTGGTCTATCCCCAAGATCATTGACTTGGGTCCTCAATTCAGCGTCGATGCCGGTTTCGCTCTCAGCGGTATCGAAGGAAGTGCTTCAATCAGTGCTGGTGTCAACGTTGCCATCCCAGACTCTTCCTCCGCTGTTCTTGGTATCAGCGGTGTTGATTCTAGCTTCAAAGGCTGGGTTCCAACCGCAACTCCTCAAACTCCTAAGGTCAGCGTTGAGGTCGATGGAAGCTTGCAATTGTACACCGAACTTGGTCTTGATGTCGGACTTACCGTTCTCAGCAAGTGGGGCTTCGGAGGTGGACTCTTTCTCAGAATACCAGATGTCAAAATTGATCTTGGAGCCGAATTCAACACTCAAGGTGTATGCCCTGGATCAGCCGATGTTTTTGGTGTCACTCTAGGTGCAACTGTTGGTGTTGACCTCAACCTTGGTGTTTACACTGAATCTGGCGGAGACAAGAGCTGGAAGGCAAAAACCTCCATCTACGCCAACAACAACTTGATTACTCCTATCGACAAATGTTTCCCTCTCGGCCCAACTCTTCCAGCCGGTGGCAAGGGTGTCTCAATCAAAACTGTCGGTACCGTTCCAGTTTCTTCTGCTAAGGCAGTTTCCACCACCAAAGCCGCTGCTACCACCTCCGCCAAGGCGACTAGTGCTGGTTCTTCATCCAAAGCATCAGCCGTATCTGCCAGTGCAACCCATAAAACTTCAGGATCAGCATCAGCTACTAGTATCAAGGTTTCTGGAACCGGTGCATCTTCATCTATCAAGGTCTCTGGAACCATTGTACCTTCTTCCATCAAGGTCTCTGGTACCGGACCCTTGTCAAGCAAGATAACTGGAACTGGTATTTCCGAATATGGTACCAGTAAGATCGCTGGAACTGGCGTTTCTTCCAGCAAGATTGTTGGAACTGCCGTTTCGTCATCTGCCCACGGATATGGATCTGTTCCAGCTTCCTCTTCTGCACATGGCTACGGGACTGTTCCAGCTTCCTCCTCTGCCCTTGGCTACGGAACTGCCCCAGTTTACTCTACTACTACAAAGCTCTCCGGAACTGGAGTATCCTCATCTAGCAAAGTCACTGGTACCGGTGTTTCCTCGGCTGCCTCTTACGGTACTCACCCTGATACTACCGCTTCATCCATCAAGGGTGCCAGTACTTCAATTGTCAAGACTTCTGGTACTGTTGTGATTAGCAGCTCAATTTACATCTCCGCTTCAGGAGTTAGCTCAGTCAAGACTGCTATCGGTTCATCCGCCTCATCGGCTCTTGGTCTCGAGACTAGTAAAGCGTCTTCCTCTTCAGCAAAGGCAACCACTACAGCTGGTGCTCCAGTTTACGAAGGATCTTCCACATCTTCCGCTCCTGGTCTTGAGACCAGCAAAGTTTCTTCCATTGCGGCCTCTTCCACTTCTTCTGCTCTCGGTCTCGAGACAAGCAAAGCGTCTTCCTCTTCAGCGAAGGCAATCACTACAGCTGGTGCTCCAGTTTACGGAGGATCTTCCACATCTTCCGCTCCTGGTCTTGAGACCAGCAAAGTTTCTTCCATTGCTGCCTCTTCCTCCAAAGTTTCCAGCACAGTCGTAACAAGCTCCACCACAACCAAAGCCTCCGCAACCGTCATCCCAACCAAGACTGCCACTGGAACCGTTGCCCCAGCTCCAACTGCCACAGGTACAATCTCCACCTGTGACAAATGGGTCACTATCGAAGATAACAGCTGCTCTTGCACCAACATTGAGAACTACTACGGTGTCAGTGCCGCTAACCTCAATCTCTGGAATCCTGCTCTCGGAAGCGAGTGTAAGTTGACTGTCGGACAAGCCGTCTGTATCGGAGTCAAGGGCGCCTACAAGCGATCTGTCAATGGTCGTCTTGCCAGATTCGTTGATGCTTAAATGAAATGCTCTGGATGGGGGTAATAAAAGGCCAGATTAGATGTGATATGAATGATATTTGCATTTTGAAAGGACCAATGGATGGATTTTTGGATTTCTTTATATTTCTTTTCTATTTTCTTAGGGATGGGATGGGATTGGATCGAATCGAATCGGATCGGCCAGTTTGTATGGCTGGATTTGGTGGGGACTTATTTACCTATTGCATTGTTGTATTCATTGTTGGATTTTTGTATGAATAGAATTAAAAGATTGGGGGTGAAAGAAAATGAAATTCAAGTTGATGATTTTAAGATAAAGCTTTCATCTTGATCATTGTGATATGCGTGGCGTATTGTGATCTGAGATGAGATGACAGCATTTGAGTAATGTCAATTTGCAAGCTGATGGCCAAATGTACTATGTAAATGACTATTCTTGGACTGAGTGATGGTTCCAAGTGAATTGAGCCGTGAAGTTAACCGTGAGGTCAACGTCTTTTCGCCCTTTCTCACATGGTTGGTTGTATGATTATGCACGAATACTGGTTGAAAAGGGTGGAGCTGGGTGTAAAAAGCTTGGGAATATGATTTCTAAACCCGGATCTAAAAGATTTACCGGTTTGTTCATTGAACATTGATCAATATATAGGATGATAATGAAATGTAAATTCATATATGAATTTGGTGTTTTGCTAGTGAATGTCATGCATGTAGCCTCGACGCGTCGCTAGCTCCTTTTTTGCAACCATACCCTGTAGCACATGATAAAAAGTACTTTTCCTTTTCCCACTTCAAGCTTAATCTCACACCCAAAAAATCGAACTCTCAATTCAGGCTCGAAAATCAAATAATTCCTTAGTGCACACTGCATTCTTTATCTTCGCCGATTTTTCTACAACTTTCCCATCAGCGAAGTCGAAGTTGATCGTGGTAATTTCACCTGTTTTGCTACGTGCTCAAACGAAATATTACAAACGGAATTTTCAAAAATTACGGGTATCGAAGTACTGTACGAAGCCATGTCTCTGAAGCGTAGTCGCTCTAGTTCACCTGCTGAGCAACAGCTCGATATTCAAGAACAGAAAGACCCTTTCGAGGGGCTCAAAACAACTTTTTCAGAGTACGTATCATCATCGTGGACTGAAAACGTAAACTAACAGAACTAGTACATTAGGAACAGAGGTAATCCAGATTGCTGTAGGCGAAAATGATGACCAGAAGACTTTTCATATACATAAGAAACTCCTTTGCGACAGAATACCTCATTTTGCGCAACTCCTCGAAGACAGCCACAAATCGATTATCGAATTTCCAGAAGCGCACCCAAATACTTTCGACGTGCTTATGGAGTGGGTGCACACAGATCGTTTGCGTGCAATCTTTGTGCTTGATGACGAGAATGACGAGAATGCTACGACATATCTCCATAGATCATGGAGTACCGAATCTCTCTACCCACTTGCGGATGATTTGTCTCTTCCAGAGCTTATGGATCGAGTCATGGACGTCGAAAGAAGGTTTGAATGTTCGCAATCATGCTTTTACATGCCTGAAGAGATCAAATTTATTTATGACACAGTTTCCAAAAATTCGAAATTGAGAAAGTATATTGCCGAATTGACTGCATATACCCTACGCAATAAAGGCAAAGATCTCAGGCTTTCAACTGCCCAGCTATTGTCTGCCATGGAAAATGAAGATTTTGCTCTCGATTATCTAGAAACAAGTAGGAGATTCAACATCAAAGACCCACGCACAGGCCCCGGCTGTCGATTCCATGTACATGGGAAAAATGAGAAGTGCACGGCAAAAGATTATTGCAGTGAAGGGAAGGTTACGGCTCTTTCTATTGAGGAGTTGAAAAAGAAGATAGCTTCACCGTTGAAGAAACAACGGCTTTCTTAAAGCTATCAAAAGTTTTTGTTGCAGTCTTTCAATGCGATGGTTTGACTTCTAATTATTTATTATTCTTCAGGTTACTTGAAAGGTTCGATTCATTTGAGGTATCGAGGTTCTTCCACTCATTCTCTCGAATCCGGGTTTTCATAGGCTTCAGGCGTCACGAATTTCCAGAGCTGTATTGTGCTCTAGACTTGCGGCAGCTCAGATATTCTTCGATTCTTCTTCTCCGATACTTCGAAAGCTCATGCGAGGGATGAAGTAGATTTCGTTGCAGATACTACGATGATTTACTTCTCAGGTTCTAAAAACGGATGCAGTTCTTCTTTGAGCATGGAACGTATTGCAGGAGTCTCGAAAGTTTATGGATAAAGAGAAACGAAAATAGGATCAATGCAGGTACTTTAGCTTTCTTTTCTGGAGCGATCAATGCATTTTAAATGTCTCTCAGGTATTTCTTCCCAGTAGTATCCAGTGAGGAAATATCAAATGGCGCTACTTACTCATATGCTCTATTTCTGTCTGAAATCGTGATGTGCTCATATCAAACGTTTTCTTGAAACTGAGTCGGCGATATGCAGAGCTTGAAGTTTCTTGTGACGTCATTACATCCAGCAATCACGTCTCTGACCTCGAGAGAGCTTTAGAACCTATGCTTTGCCAGCGTTTTTGGCAAACTGTTACTCAGCTTACAGCTGCTGCATTCATGACCCAAATATTGCTCGTGGAAGAATGGACCAGTATCACAGCATTTCAAGTGAGAAACTTCAGCATTGATATGGGTGAGCTTGTGACCATTAATCTAAGTGCTAGTCTTATGAATGTTGAAGGATTGCCGTGTTTCAATCAAGCGTGTAGTCAAAATATCCTATTTGAAAATTCATAATAGTCTGATTTTCACCACATGATAGCCGACCAAGATTGCGGACTCTGGGTAAAGTGAAATTTACTATTCACTATTCGTTGGAATGATTCTGCAATCTTCAGGCTCCCCAGACTTACGAATTAAGTTGAGAAACTCCCGCCATAATTCTCTTTGAAAAATATCTTCTCCAATGCCAGACAACTGACGAATCACTTTCAGCGCTTGATTAAGAGACCGCAATTACTCACAAGCAAGCAAAGCCACTCATTTCCATAGACGCAGAGCTTCCTTCTTATATCTGAAATTCCATTTCAGAAGTTTCAAACCGAGTTTAGCTGTGGGATACCATTCAAAGGCTTCACCATGACCCGAAAGCGCAGTCACTCTGAAGCCTTGTCGGGCTCTTCTACAAATTCACAAGATAAAGATCTCACTACCATTAAAACTCCAATTGCCGCGTTCTTCGTTGAGTAAGCCAGTCACACACTCATGAACAGGCTTCTCAGCTGACCATATTATGTAGCTCGGTCGGAACAGATATGGTCGATATCCACATTGGTCGAGATGATGACAAGAAAATATTTCGTGTTCACAAAAAAAAGATTTGTACACACTCTTCATACTTCAAAAATTGCTTTGAAAAGCGCAAAAGGGTCACAAGACTCTCAGATGAATCTCCCAAGCTCTTCGATATACTCATTGAGTGGATCTATACCGATAAACTGCGCTTATCCAGGAAATCAATCTCGCATAGTGAGAGCTATTCATTATATCAACTTGCCGAATTATTAGTTCTAAATGCTGCTATGGACAAAATCATAACCTTTATTCGTAGCCGACATTGCAAGAAGAACTTCTATTTCAAAGCAAGCATCATTGAGGACATTTATTACAACACCTTCTGGAACTCACAACTCCGAGCTTATGCTATCGAATTGTTCTTTTACACTCTTCGAGGGGATCCAGCAGAATCAGAATACAAGAAGGTGATTACAAACTGGGATGTAGAATCACTTTTGAAAGTCGAGGGTTTCTCCAGAGACTTCATCAAATTGAGCCGACAAATCACTATTGAGGATCCCCGTGTCAGCGGATGCCGGTTTCATGTTCATGAAGATGATGATGTCTGTGGAGAGGCTGACGGTAACTATGAGGTTGAGAAAGATGGAGACACCGACAGTAATGAGGAAAAGGATGAGGAAGAAGACGAAGATGAAGAGGAAGATGAAGACGATGATGAAGAGGAAGATGAAGAGGAAGATGAAAACGAAGAGGAAGAAGAAGACGAAGAGGAAGAGGAGATCAAAGATGAGTAGATCGAAAAAGATCCTGGAGAAGAGACTATTGAAGAAGAATGGCCCTTTATCCCATCTTCTTCTTACGCCAGATGCTATTTAAAATCAAAAGTTTCATGAATTTCAGTTTTTCTGCCCTGCATGACCCAATCGTTCACAGCTCATTCCTCATTCCTCAAGCTCCAAAATTATAAATTAGCTTGAAGTGAGAGATATAGGTGCTCTACAGGACTGGGTTGAGACCCGACTGGAGAGGCATGCGTGAAAGTATGATGGAGGAATGGTGTGACTTTGAGGCTTTGCAATCATTTAGGGCTTCATTCAAAATCGATCATCTAATATCCGTCGTTCGGTTTTATATTTTGTGATTATGGATTCAGCATATGAATGCCAGGCATCGAATGAAGACCAAGCCTAGTGATTCATGCAACATTCTAAACAGATCCCAACTATTGTCGGTCTAATTCTTAGATACAGAAGAATCAGGTGTAATCAGAAATGAATGGAACGACGTGTTTAGGCAATAGTAAAAGATGAGCAACTCTATCGCAAAGCAAAGCTAGATATGTATGAGACTCATATACCCAGAGTACGTGTACTTTATTTAGCTAGCGGTATAGAACCGTTCTATCAAAGATTGTTAAGATCAGATCTCTTCAGTATAGCTGTTTCACCAAAATTGGAAAATCTAAACATGGAACCCGTTCCCCGAGTGCATGCCATACAACATCATACGTTTCGCTATAAGTCAGATGAGAAGAAATGATCATCGTGACGCAAAACACCTTGGCAAGGACTGCTTTGATGGATTTGGATATACTCGCCGGAAAGTGGTTACATATCTGTCTCTGCCACGTGGCTTTGGACTTAGAATATAATCCAAGTTATGTTTCAAGTTAGAGAATTAGAGCTCAGCTATTGCAGACCTGAGTCTGTAGATCACTCCTTCTAGTCCTGCCGCGCTACTCAATCTCATTACCGTCATCGATGGTTTAATGATTGTGATCTATTCAATTTCTATTCCATGAGGTCAAACCATTTTTTCTGAGTCATTATATATTTTGAATCCAGCGGAAATATTGTGATAGGAGATGTCAGAAATAAGGTTTGAAGCCCTACATCACGCCTACTTTCATACTAAGATCTGACTAGTTGAGTTATCTGTCAATTTTACGTCAGATCGGTTCATTTTTCAGCTCAAAATGCACTAGTCATTAGCTAGACAAAGAAAGTTTGAGGAAGCTTCACCCGGTTTTAGCAATTATAAAAATTTCGAACACATACAAACCTTATTATAGGTGTTATTATCGTCCTTAGAAGTGCTAAGTCACGAGATGGTCCAATGATTCTAGGATCGTTCAATGACTTTGAGATTCGCACTGAACTATCGAATACGCCGTGTCCTCTTGAATCGAATCGACATTCCAGTCAGCATAAGATATACCAGAAGTTCACTAGAACTTCAACTTCTAAAAACTCCAGATATAGGAAGTATACAGTCTACTCATTGCGAAATACGAGCCAGCCAAGATCGCTCTTCACACATGAGTACTAAACTGAAATAAAAAATCATCCCAACGGTAAACTATAGCTGTAAATGTACGATATTGTGGGCCCATTCATTGCTCGTGTTATCTGATTAAATTTTCTATGCATGAAGTTGGGGCAAGTGCACATGTCCTCAAACTCTGACACCCCGAAAGTAATTTCTAAATTATTTTGCTTCTTGACTTGAACAAGCCTTAAGACTATGACTATTTCCTATGGCACAGTTCACTAAATGTGATCAAGGGGGGCGCGAGTAATTTTTTTGCATCTAGGGAGATTGATATCACGCACCTAGAGGACATTCTTCGTTAAGACCACACATCTAGTGTAAACAGATGGATACAGTTTGTAACGACGACTACCAGATTTACGACCAAGTCAAACTAAACCTTTCTATAACGAGTGATGACAAATAACCCAGCTTAATAAAAGGTAGTGTACAATAAGATGAGTCACCCATTTGAGCTAAGTTAAGGTCGGGGAGACTTGACTGAAAGCTTCTGGACCGATCGAAAGCTTTAATTCCATCGTGAGAACAAGCATCAGTTTTAGCTTGAAGAGTTCGAATTCTGAAACTATTCAAGCTGTCTATAGATCATGACTAGTATAAGTCTATCTCATCGCTAGTTCATGGGACTAGAAAAACGATCCAATCTAGCGTTGCCCACACAATCTTTCAAAATCTATATATAGATGACAGACATCCTCCTTCTTCTGAAGACTCATATCATTCTACTTCTTCATTACATCTTACACAATTCAATCACATTCGTTCCCGTTGGACAACATAATCCTTAATCTCTGGTATAATTCATTCGCTTCGGTAAACATTACCGGTTCACTCATATTCTACCTTCGCTATCACGATCAATCTGCTCCGGAATACTCGAATTCGAACGATCACATACAGGGAATCTCGGATCCACTTCACTACCATCTACATTATCTTGAATAACATTGGATACCATCTTTTATCCTTTATATCCGCTTCATATACGAGCATTTAAGCGAGAAAGCTCCACAACACGCAACAATGTCGGGTAACATGCAAGGGGTACAGATGGAAGGCTTGGCTATACAAGAGTATGTCATAATTTCTTTCTACACATTTGACATATTTTACACACTTGAGTACATACGATTGTATAGTTCTTCGTCAAAACAATTACAATTCAATCCAGTCGATTGAAGATTTTGTACATAATTTAATCATGAGCGTCAATTGGTATAAGCTGGAACAGTTACTAACATGTGTCTAATGAGTACAGGGCCCAAGAAACTGTCACTTTTTTCGTAGAAAATATAGAGGTCAAGATTAACAAAGGCCTTCTATTTCGTAAAGTTCCTGCTTTAAGCAGGGAAACTTTTCCTCTCAAAATGCTAATAGACCTTGGATCGTTCACAGCGTTTTCAAAATGGCTACACGAGGATAAGTTGCCAATGTTGCTCGCCATTTACCACGAGAGCAATGGAACATTCAGATACTCAGGATACATTCCGGGACCATTGTACAGAATGGCCGTATTCTTGGAGCTAGCTACTCTTGCCGACAATATCATGGATTGTGTCAGAAAAGCCCACAATTCTTTGGGTGTTGGGTACACCAAGAACGAAATTGCGAATATATACAGGAACCAGCTTGCGCATTTGGGACTGACTCTTTTTGCATCTTTGTGGATCCATCTCGAGGATACACGTCCAAACAATTTCATGAAACTTACGACCAAGGCTGAGCGTGACGAACTTATGAAAAACAATTTTATCGCCACGGATGTGGCTATACATCGTCGACCAGGGTATATGGGAAATCAAACCAGATGCTTTTATCATCTTCATCGTTATATGATCGGTTGGCAATGTATGCGAACCCACAGGACCGATATCCGCTTGTGGGTTTTGGACAAACATGGCGTGTTGCACGACTTGCAAGCTTGGAGAGCCAAGACGTATCTACAACCAGTAAAGACTGAAAGTGATTCAACCCCGTAAGCTTCACAAGTTTTAATCGATACTAGCGCTTATACTAACGCTGATACCAGCTCTAAATGAGTAATTCTAGGAAATCGAGGTCTTCAGATCGGATTAGAGAGTCTCCATTTTCTTGAGCATGCAAAGAATTTCATGTTCAGAACAGCGTAGCGGTGGCATAGCTAGATTTTCTGGCTGTTCCCAATTAATTTTTGTTTCGATATTTTTGGGAATCTTAAGCACATTTGGTATTTTACACACGAGTTTAACGGCGGCGAAATCCGTCAATTTGAGGCATATCTATACTTCAACTAACTCCCCAGCGATCAGATATTCTGATATAACAAGCGATTTTTTAGACTAGAATGTACATAGATGTTTGATTCGAAGCACTTAGGAGATATATTCTTTAGATTGATTATAAAAGTTTCTTCTTTTCAAATAGTTTTCCTATAAATAGAAAAAGCAGCAGAAGAAGAAATTTCTTGGGAGCTGGTCGTCGTAATAACAAGTGTATATGTCTATGGATGGTGAAGAAGCTTCGTAGTTCTATGAATGTAATCTTGGAGATCAATGATTGTTAGATGATATGTTCAATTCTACATACAATGCAAACTGAGTGGTCTTGACCTATGCACCCGTGTTAGAATGTCATTCTGGAAAATCGATTTTTAGTTCATTATTCATTCATCTCATTCCACAACATCAATTCTTCACTTTGGGTTCCTTCATTCTCATGAATACCAATGTGTTGAAAGGTGGTTACTGCTTCCATAACGCTTTGTAATATGAAAACTACATTTGAAGTTCCTGGCCTGTATTTGTAAAGGTAAAGTGAAGGGCATCGAACTTGAGATTTGATCTTTCCCTACGTCCAGCCCTCCAACAATAAACACATTCAAATGCAAACAGCCAGATTGCAGCCTCAAAGAATTTAGTCTGCAATCTTCAATTGAGAAAGCGCAGCTAGCTCCTCATCGTACCATTCATTTCGTGCCCAACAGAAGCATTGAACCACCATTGAGGAAGGAACATGCGTAAACCCAGAAAAAAAATAACCTCCACCAACTCTTCTCCCAAGATCCGTTTGTCAAATCGCACAAAAACAATCTAACAAATCTCCTTCCACTTCGCAACCTTCTCATCACCACCACCACAAACCTGTCTATAAACCTTCCCCAAAACCTCAAACATCTCATCCGTATTCTTAAACTCAAAATTTTCATGCGTACTCATCCTCAACTCCAAATACGCTCTGGGGTTTTCCCCTAGCCTGGACAGTACATATGCCATACGAATGCAAAAACGCGCGTCGCTATACGCTTTTAATTTTTCCTTCATCGCCTGCTCCCATTCTGTATAAGTGATTCCGATATATGGAGTTGGATAGCGGGAATATTTGGGATTGGGGTTGAAGATGGGGGGGTCGGCGATTTGGATGATGTTCGCATCGTAGCAGAGGGGATTGGCGGGATTGGGTGGTCTGCCTGGGTGTGGGTTTGCTGCTGCAGACCAAAAGCCGATGGCGTCGGTTCGGGGATCGTAGGATGGGGTTCTGGTGGGTTTGAGATGTTAGTAAAGAATTTGGAGATGGTACTGTTGATGGATGTACGAACGTCATTGTGAGATACTCTTGGTGTGAAATTTGGTGTTGTGGGGAAGATTTCGTTGTTTGAAATTGTTTATATTTGCTCTCGAAAGGTCTTCAAGAGAGGTCAAGTTTTCCACAGTAGACTTTGTAGTTATGAACCACAAACGACAGATACACTTGTGACTAAACTTGCATCATTTTCAGAGTGGGCATCTGCTTGATTTTTGGGTAATACTCATATCATGGTTACAAGATATCTTTTCGAAAAGTGAATTCAAGTCATTATTTAGCCGTTCTCGGGGTGAATTCGGGTTTTTTCATCAAGTGTTTGACAAAATTTCGACTCTGGAACTATTGGGAATATCTATATTCAAGGGAGTATCTTTGGCCGAGACTGATTTATCAAAGGATTCGTTGTGAATATTTAGGTTTAAATTTGAACCAGAGAAGATCTCAATATCCTTCAATGTGTGTGGTTCAACACATAATGACCCCAGCATCTACTTTATCCTAGAATCTCATTCAATAAATGTAATTCCAGCTCCAGAATAGCTGATATACAAAGTATCAAATAAAAGAAAAAACACGATACTAACACTAACGCGACTGTGGTCTAATCATCGCATCTACAATATGCCAACAACTCAGCGCAAGGTCTACAGCAAAGTACAGTTTCAAATACACAAGCAAAGACTGATTCAAAGCCAAGAATATGTTCACCCTGGAGACCCATGAGAGGAGTGCAGTAAAAATATCATTTGAGCTGTGAGTGTAAGAATTCACTTATACCACTGCAAGAATAAACAAACCCTAAATCAAAAAACTCAGAAGATCTCGCAAAAACCAAGAAAAGGAAATCCCCTAGAATAAAACTTGCAACAGAGCCCATTCCTCTAAGACGCTAAAACACTTTCCATCTTAAACTCATCTACTTCTCTCCCGCTCATAACCCTCGAACAATTTCCCCGGAGCATCCTTACAACCCCAAAAAATCAAAGCTCGCGCGAAGTAGGAATAACTCGACGAAATAAACACAAACTAGCATCACATGGTTCCGCAGGGGTTTCCGCCGGTGCAGGAGTATATATACTGTTAGTCGATTCGGCTCCAGTCAATATCGAGGATTGAGTTGTGACTGGTCCGATGAAGGTTGAAGGTATGGAGTTACTTATACTGGAAGAAAATTGCGAAGAGGAGGAGGTAGAATCAATGTTTGAAGATTGGGATTGGGATTGAGATTGCGGTTGAGATTGTGAAATTTCCAGTGAGTATATGGAGGGCGAAAAAGATGCTGTTGAAGTAGTAGATTTTGAGACAGAAGAGGAAGTTTGGTCGACAACGGATGCGGAAGTTGAAGTTGCAGGAGAAATTAGTGAGCTGGAAGGCGGCTCGATAGAAACCGAAATCGAAGTCGAAGTCGAAATCACACTCGACGAAATACTGGATGAAGAAATCGATAAGGAAGAGTTTGCCGATTGAATTATTTGCGTCGTCGACGTCGGATTCGATATCGAAGCGCTAGAGGATACGGAGGATATCGGTGAGGTAAACAATTGAGTTGTCTGACTGGAGCTAGGAGACTCGAGTACTGAAAGGGAGGTAGAAGTAGATTTGGATCTGGTGAAAGTTATTGGAGAGTCTGATACCAGAGCTGAACTAGATCCAGAAGATTTCGGTATTGAGGCTGAGGTAGAAGTTGCTGTCGTCGTAGATCTAGTCGTAGTTATTGGCGTGTCTCCTACAAGACTCGATGTTTGCGAACTCGAGGAACTCGATCTTGTACTGGTACTTGAAGAGAAAGTATTCGAGAGAATAGTACTGGAGGTGCTATAATAACAGCTTCCAGATGAGATGGCACTGACAGTGGTGTAAAATGCAGGTCGAGCCGTTGCACAGATTCCGACACTATTTTGACCCGAGCTTTGGTACACACCAATTGTTCCGTTTCCGCAGCAAAAATTGCTAGTACTAGCACCAATTGTGACCCTGTATTGTTGCCATGAGGTATCTGCGCATTTTCCAAGTGAATTGTAGCAATCCGTACCTTCAAAATGTTAACCTTAAGATGTGAGTAGTGATCATAAATAGCATACTATCGTTGCAACAATAAGGTGCAGATCCGGTCCTTGTCATACAAGTTTGGCCCGTGGGACAATAATATCCAGTGGTTCCTGGACACACCGATTCTCCTGCAAGCTTTGCTACGCCTCCAAGGACACTCGATAATGGGGTGTAGAGTGCGTATCCTGGACCAATTCCGCGCGAATCTGTACACCCAGAACCGCAAGCCCCCGAAGCATTAGCGGCAGTGAGGCAGTTGCAAGCATTTGCGACGGCACCAGAGCCTCCAAGTAGAGCGCAAACACCGCTGGAAAGCCCGTCAAGTAAAGGAGAGCCGACAGTTTTGAGTAGTAGACACTGCACAGCTGACAAGACTGCCACAGCAAGATAGCAAGCGTTTAAGGGACAGCACGACATTGTAAATTGCTTGGTGTTCGTCAATGATGGGCGTCTGAGAATTTCTCAGAAAGAAATAGCAGATAGTGTACTATTTCACAAGATTCCATAGCCGTGGAATGTTACCTCGATTCGGTGGTGTTTGTGCTGATCAGCCATTACTGAGGAGATGATTAACTTGAAGTGCATGCTGTTTGGCAACATACCTGCTCAGCTAGTTGGTAAACTCTGGTAGTTTGGGATGAGGATCAATTGCTCGATGAGAAAACAAGGGGAGCAGCAAGAAATGTACTGGTAGCCCCGTATAGGCAATACTTTGATACACAAATACAAATGATGAGGCAGAATGGTTCAAGCTTTACAGACATTGAACGTCGGCACGCTGTTTCATTGAAGACAAGATGAAGAAGATGTATATTTCGTCCATGTCAAGTACTCTATCAAGGCCATTTGCTCTATCCAAATGCTTGATATCATGATAACCTGTCTGCTCCATCGGTTTACCATTAGTTTCGTCAAACTTTGATGTATTATCAAATTATATTGCTTCTTAACACAAGACATTGGCTTTCCTTTATGAACAGGGGGTTAGTTCGGCCATCAGTTTAAAAGGGGCCAGCTAGAACCTAGACTTCGTATTTCTCAATAACTTGTATAAATTTATGAAAACGAAGATCGGTTAACCGACTTTTCAGAGAGAGCAAGCTACTCAGCCTGGTTCAGTACTAAGCTCGAAGTATCAACATAGCCTTCCATATAGACTTATATTGTGCTAACGACAGAGCAATCCGACGATGGGCTGCCAAGTATTGCATTAAGCCCCTCAAATCTACCCATGCGAATAGCGTTTCTGAGTCTACGATGAATCTGCTTTCAGTGTTCAGCTTGTGTTTTGGACCACCGTGGCTCAATAGAAATGCAATTGCTCGCCAATAATGTGAGGGCTGAGACATCTGCCACGAATTCTTTACGCGTGTAGACTTCGACATGAAGAATTCAAGAGCACTCGAGATGAGTAGTAGAAATATCTACTCTCTATCTTCCAGCAACGTTAGTGGGTAATGCAAATCGAGGTGGTTTACACATTTCCGGATATCCGCGGGGTAGTAAGGTATGTTCAATTGAAGGGCAATGATTGGACATGATGATAGTGGATCGTGAGAATGGGTTACTAATCCATAGAAAGGAGCGCGACGTCGGAGACTGCTGCTTTAAACATAGTTGACTGGTATCCATTTTGGTGAGCGATGTTGAAATTCAGTTGCTTGAATACCCAGTATGATATCAAATTGAACTAAAAGAGTACATGAGTAGAAGGAGAAATCTCTTCGCCTTAAATTTGTCTTCAACTCGTATAAAAATGACAATAGACTAATTTATGAGCTTATAATATCCCCAACATTATACCCATCTAGGTGTATAAATGTCATAATCCCTATCTGCATCACAAAAGCGGCATCAAAACTATCCATTTATAGATTAGTCTCCCCCATCATCCCGCATGGAGGGGCAATATGAAATTTCTTATCGATGGCGTTATTTCACGATAACAGCTACTGAGCAAAAAATCCCCAAGATACCATCAAACACCGAGAAAGACAACGGAATTGGTAAGGAGATAGTTCGTTCTTCGCTTTTAGTCCTCTCTCTCTCTTTCTATCTCTATTGTTACAATTAAATGTTACCTACTTATATTTAACATTTACTGCATACGTCTATGTATTTCTTCTTTCTTCATATCTCATACATCTTCACTCCTTGATCATATCTCTCTGATAAGATTATTCCCTTTGATCTCTTGTCACAATCATCATATTCCACACTGTAACAGCAGATAGAAGTTCACAGGATTCATCATGACTCCAATATCTCTTCTTACAGGTATTGATGCAACATCTCATATTCATCTGATAATTGGATGCAATCCATTAGCAGGAGCCAGATGTACGAAATCCGTTGAAGTAGGAGCAAAACCAATTCTCATTGCGCCTGAATCCTCCGAGTTACATTACACGTTACAAAAACGAATTGAAACTGGGGAAGTACAATGGCTGAAGAAGTCGTTTGAAGATAATGATCTTATGACTCTAGGTAGAGAAGAGATTGGAAGAGTAGTCGATGCAGTCTTTGTTACCTCTGGACCTCGAGATCCATGGAGTAAGTATAGTTATTTATTTATTTTTGAGACCACTCAGCTAATTGGTCTAGGTGCACATATCTCACAACTCTGCAAACGTAATCGCATACCAGTAAATGTCGCAGATGCATCAAATCTATGCACGTTCTCCCTCCTTTCCACATACACCGATGGGCCACTGCAAATCGGTGTAACAACCAATGGTAGAGGTTGCAAACTTTCCTCTCGAATTCGTCGCGAAATAGCCTCCTCGCTTCCTAAGAATCTAGGAGAATCATGTTTACGACTCGGTACAATTCGCAGACGTATACAAGAAGAAGATCATTTAGCACATCTCACTGCAGCCGGAGATTTGGATAACGAAGAAGAAACAGATCAGAGTTCTACTTTCAACAAGCTTGTTACGGAAGCAGATCTAGATGCTGCAAAGAATAGACGCATGAGATGGCTTTCCCAAATATGTGAATATTGGCCCCTGCGTCGACTTGCATCAATAACCGATTCCGACGTCGACAGTGTCTTAAGATCTTACGCCACCAATCCATCAACTTCGGCTCCTCTTGACACATCAAACCTCGATTCCCGCGTCTCAAAACTCCCACAAATAATCCTGGCCGGATCTGGACCGGGGCATCCTGATCTTCTTACTCGCGCAACCCACAAAGCGATTCTTTCTGCCGACATAATTCTCGCCGATAAACTTGTTCCGTCAGGAGTTCTCGACCTAATCCCCCGTCGAACACCTATCCGTATTGCACGCAAATTTCCTGGCAACGCAGAACTAGCACAACAGGAATTATTGTCTCTCGGGTTAGCTGGCCTCCAGGCTGGCAAAACTGTTTTACGATTGAAACAAGGCGACCCCTATATATATGGAAGAGGAGGAGAAGAGTTTGAGTTTTTCCGAAAGCAGGGATATGGAGATCGAGTTGTTGTTTTGCCTGGAATCACAAGCGCACTGAGTGCGCCACTGTTTGCTGGAATACCTGCGACACAGAGAAGCGTTAGTGATCAGGTGCTTATATGTACTGGGACCGGCAGGAAGGGAAAACCTACCGTGCCGCCGCAATATGTTCCGACTCAAACTGTGGTATTCTTGATGGCGCTTCATAGAATCAAGGGATTAGTGGCTGATCTTACCACTCACGACTCCGAAGACGCGAAAGTGGTTGATGAGAATGGGGATGTTGATCAAAGTAGGAAGTTATGGCCACTGAGCACAACATGTGCAGTAATAGAAAGAGCATCATGTCCAGATCAAAGGGTCGTAAGAACTTCTTTACAATGGGTCGTAGATGCTATTGAAGAAGTGGGCAGTAGACCGCCTGGGTTATTGGTACTTGGAGCTGCATGCGAGGTTTTGTTTAATCAAAATTCTAGTAATGAGGGGAGAAAGTGGGTTGTTGAGGAAGGTTTTAAGGGGTTGGATGATTTAGGGCTAGGAGAATTAGGGCTTGTAAGTTGCAGTCCTGTGGGCGAGAGGCCGGATGTTGTGAGGGGAGATAGTTTTGGGAGGGAATTGAAAGTTTAGGGGAAGAAATATGATACCATAGTTTTTGTGATAAAAATTCATTCATACATTCAAAAACATCTTCAGTGAAGCTAGAGTTCAGAAGTTGATTTCACTACCTAAATATGTACCGCCACGAATTTCCCATAGAAGGATTTATACAGGACTCAAGCACAATCGAAGAGTGACGTGATGTCTTCTCGCTTAAAAATATGTATCTCCATTGCTATATACATCATTCTGGGTATATCCGCATTCCATCATCATCGTCGTCATCATCATCATACATCATACATCATGTACAAAACGCCGGGTTGGACAATCTCCCTCTGGCGCTTGGGACCATTCTTCTAAAAAGTACCGGACCCCTCCATAGTCTACATTCTCGTATCTTGTCCCTATAATGGCTCGAATTTAACGACGACCTTGGCTTGGATCTGACTATAAGCTTTCCACAAAAATTATAGCAATGAATAGCGATCAGACATATCGATACAATCCAACAGGACCAGCTTCTCAACCCCAATTCATATCCAATTCTCGATCTGTGCCATCGAAGCGTGGTAGAAAGCTTGTTATCAACTCTGTGCTCTTCCAACCCTTTCCTGCATTTAACCATTCATAATGTCTGTAAATCACTCATCATCAAAAGAAGGCGGCGCAACACTCATCCTCAACTGCCTCTGTCGCTGCTGACTCTGCAGTCCCAATCTCTCCACCGCATACCCTAATCTCTCCTTCTTCTGTCTCAAAACCTTCAATCTCATCGCTTTCTCTTCATTGCCCCCTCCATTTCCAAAGGGACTTTTGTTCCCTCTATTCAACCCTATTTCCCAGCTCTTCTTGCGACTTAGCTTGCTGGCTTTGGAGGTGGGATTGGACATCGAATCGGAAGATTCGAGACGGCCGGAGAGAAGCTGGGAGCGCGCGATGAGTTGTTCTTCTTTGCGCTGGAGACGGGAAATCAGGGATTCGGAGCGGGAGAGAAGCGTTTCGATGGCGGGCTCGAGTTCTTCGGCGAGGGAACGTTGGGCGGCGTGGAGGGTGGTGGAGGGGGTGAGTTCGAAGTGCTGGGGTGGGGGTGTTAGTTGGGGGTTGGAGATCTGAGTATGGTTGGAGAAGAAAATAAACGGGAAGCTCACTCTTGTGGTACTCAGAACAGATTTCAGACGGGGAAAGTCAGAGATACCGGAATCGAGGATGGAAATGCTGTTGTCTAGGGTACTTAAAGAGGCTCGTAGAGAAGCTACGGAAGAAGAAAGAAGAACGGAGGGGTTTTGCGAATTCATTTTTGTAAATACTGCGAGAAGGCAAAACTGGGGTTCTGGGGTTGAGAGGGCTTATGGGCTTGATCTGGAGTAAATTGAGGATGATGATGTTTGCGCTGGAAGACGCGATGGTTGCTGTGACAGGGATATTTACTCCTTGTGATTTTTTGGCGGGGTGAATGAAGGGTCACTGGGAGATATTTGTTACTACCAAGTAATTTATCAGCCTCACGATTTTTACAATTGAACGCTCCGATGGGTACTTGCACAGTGAGATAAAATTTATCAAACCTTCTCAAATGCAGATACCAGGATAAAATGCCGTTCAACTGATTCAATCTTTTATATCAATATTGCACTGCTGTGATTCATGAAATCGGATAACAGCGGTCTTGTGTATTACATAAGCAACATCGATTTGCAAGCATCCTTATCAGAAAATAATCTCAACATTTCAACAGTGAACATTTCTATTATCAGCATATCAAGTCGGGATATTCAAGATGGCATCGATGGTACCAAGATTCAGATGTCTAAATGCACCTCCATTGAGACAGGCATCAAGAAATATCCTAGCAATTCCCACCGCAGCTACACGTTCCTTCGCCACTGAGACAGATGCATCCAAGCCAGAACCTATCACGAAAAGACGTCCTACATACTTCAAAGACAAGATCAATGCCGTTCCATCGTTTTCCGAGTTTGTGGGCTTGCCAGATAAGCCCTTAACCCCCGATGATGCACTCGAATTGCGAACTGCGATGGTTGGGCCACCAGGAAAGAAGAGACAAATCACCAGATTACCTGAATGGTTGAAGACACCCATCCCCGACAATTCGAATTACAAAAAGATCAAGAAGGATTTGCGAGGTTTGAATTTACATACCGTGTGCGAAGAAGCAAGATGTCCGAATATTTCGGATTGTTGGGGTGGTGGTGATAAGAGTGCTGCGACTGCGACGATTATGTTGATGGGAGATACTTGCACAAGAGGATGTCGATTCTGTAGTGTCAAGACTGCAAAAACGCCAGCGCCATTGGATCCTCACGAACCGGAACATACTGCCGAAGCATTGTCGAGATGGGGCTTGGGATATGTCGTTTTGACATCTGTGGATAGAGATGATCTTGCAGATGGAGGAGCAAGACATTTCGCAGAGACGATCATGAAGATTAAGCAGAAGAAGTCGTCGATATTGGTTGAGGCTTTGACTGGTGATTATGCGGGAGATTTAGAAATGGTGAAACTGGTTGCGGAAAGTGGTTTGGATGTTTATGCGCATAACATGGAGACTACTGAGGATCTCACACCGTTTGTTCGAGATCGAAGAGCGAAATATAGACAGAGTTTGAAGGTTTTGGATGCAGCAAAGAAGGCTAAGCCTTCGTTGATCACGAAGACGAGTATCATGCTTGGGTTGGGAGAAACTGAAGAAGCATTGTGGCAAACATTGAGAGGTATGATATGCATGTCCGGCTTTAACACAGTTCCATTGCTAATAGTTTATCATTAGATCTTCGAGAAGTTAACGTTGATGTCGTTACCTTCGGTCAATACATGCGCCCAACCAAGCGACACATGAAAGTAGAGGAATATATTACGCCCGAAGTTTTCGAGATGTGGCGTCAACGCGCGTTAGATCTTGGCTTTTTATATTGTGCCAGTGGACCTTTAGTGAGAAGTTCATACAAGGCTGGTGAGGCATTCATAGAGAATGTTCTCAAGAAGAGAAAGGGTGTAACGATATTGACTGATGAAGCGACGGGTATGGCTAAAGCGATTGTATAATATTATCTCAGTCTTACAATTAATACTTCAACGTATGATAAGATGAGAACGGCGTTTGGGAGCTGTCTCTGGTGGCGGGAAGGTATAGATGACAATTGCATTTGAATGCCGAAATAGATACTTGTTATAACTTATAAAACATTTTTCAACCAATTCATTCTGCTTTTTTCGATTCCCCGTGTCTTGTATAGTGTTTCCTATATGTTTTCGGGTTTGGGTAGTTCTTTCGTTGAGTGAGGCTGGAATTCTTCGTTTCGAGTAATTTTGCCTGGAAGAATTGCCGGATTAGGCCTGTGAATTTGCGCAAACGAAAGTTTACCATCGCCAGGAATGAAGTCGCAGCAATCATGCAAAATAATGCGACTATAGAATGAGCATTCCCCTCCTAATCCCGACGCTCCTTTGCCAGCCTATCGATTTTACAGCAACAATTCCTTCGAAAATTAATCGCCAATCAAAATGTATCTTCGATTTCCCCTTACCTCGCTTATCCTCAGCACATTTACCCGCAGCTCTCTCCCCCAAACTCCACCCTCCGATCCCGAATCGCACGCTTCTCACATCCTGCAAGAATGTCTTCAGGCGCGCTCCGTTCCCTATTCGAATGCTAATTCTCCGAACTGGGCCAATTTGACTACTCCTTTCAATTTATGTCTGCAGTATACACCTACGGCGGTCACGTTACCGAAGACGCAGGAGCAGGTGGGCAACAGTATCGTTTGTGCGGCGAGGGCGGAGTTGAAGGTTCAGCCGAGGGGTGGGGGCCATAGCTATGCGAGCTTTAGTATTGGTGGGCAGAATGGGAGTGTGGTGGTGGACATGAGTGGGTTTGATGAGATTTTGGTGGATCAGAGTGAGTTTTTGTTTATTGTTTTATGAGAGAGGGATGGGGTTTTGACGTGTTGCGATACAGAAACGTATATTGCGAAGATAGGCGCGGGTCAGAGATTGGGTAATGTGGCATTGGGAATTCATGCGCAGGGTGGTAGAGCTTTACCGCATGGAACGTGTGCTGGTGTTGGGATAGGTAAGAAAGATACTCATGCTGAATTTGAATGATTGCTACGAATCCATCCTAATCTTTTAACCAGGCGGACATGCAACTCATGGCGGATATGGCTACGACTCCCGTCTCTGGGGACTAGCACTCGATACAATCGTTGGACTTGACGTTGTCCTCGCCAACGGCACATTTGTTCACACAAGCGAAACCGAGAACACTGATCTCTGGTACGCATTACGAGGCGCCGCCGATGCTTTTGGGATCGTTACACATTTCTATATGCAAACACTTGCTGCACCAGCTGAAGTTACATATTTCACTGCCAATCTCTCATCTACGCTTTCCAGCGCCGAAAAAGTCTCTGCCGCGTTTTTGCAGACGCAAGATTTTGTTCTCAAGAGCCCTTTACTTACACCGAATATATCCTTTGGATTCAACGTCAATAGCGCAAGCGGTCTTGCAATCACAGGAATGTGTACCTTTTGCGATCTTGCCCATTTCCGAGATATCGTTTTCCCGCAACTTGTATCCGGTTTCGATATCGATTCCCGGAATATCACAAATTTATCCTGGATCGATACACTCGCTACCCTCGCCGCTCCTGATCCGCTGGCCCAACCTCTGTTAAACTATGATTTACACGACACATTCTATGTCAAATCCCTCGTGACTAAGAACGAAAAACCTCTCAGCCCCGAAGCGGTCCTTGCATTTTTCTCTTACATCCTCTCTCATCAATCCCCCGAAATTCCCTACTTCTCCATCATCAATCTCTACGGTGCTCCCGGCTCCGCAATCGATAGCGGAGCGCTATCCTCCTCCAGTCATGCCGATATGGATGCGCTCTGGGTATTCCAAAATTACGGATACACGCCATCTCATCTCCCACCGTGGGAAAACCGCATCACGGAAGTCATTGAAGAGATGACCAATGCGGTTTTGGATGCGCAACCCATGGGGAATTTCTCGGGTTATATAAATTATGTGGATCCGGATTTGTCGGCGGAAGAGGCGGCGGAATCGTATTATGGGAATGCGACGTATGATCGGTTGTTGGGGATTAAGACGGAGGTGGATAGTGGGTTTGTTTTTTGGAGTGAGCTTTTCTTTCTTTCTTTCTTTCATTTTGGGCTGGAACACATGGTGTGTGTGAAGATGTGTTTGGTGTGATGTTTTTGATGTGATGTCATTGAGTGAGGAGAAATGTCTAACGAGTGTGTTTTAGATCCGCAAGCGATTGGGAATGTGGGGCTTTTGCCTGTTAAAGTTGGAGAGGAGTAATTGGGGCCGATTTGGATGTGTTTTGCATTTTCTGGTGTTTGGTGTTTGAGTTTTGGCTTGCGGGATGCAGATTGCATTTAGATGAGGTTGCATGTAGATGGGATTAAGGCTGGAATTTGATGGCGGAGTAAGGACTGATCGTGTTTTTGTGTCTGTGTGCTGTTTCTTCCTTTGTGGCATTGTTTTGGACAAATTTATCTTATTATATTTTCTAAATTCCGATTTACAGTTTCGAAACTCTTCAGCTCGATCGTTTTCTTTTCACTGACCTTGGTGCTCCGAATTATGATTGCATGGTGTCATGTAGTCATCAAGTGACATGGTCCAACGATTTGCTTAGGGTAATCCAGCTACGATCACTCATGCTATGATTGGAAGGTCTCCGATCTGAGGCGCCCTTATTGTGCCATTCTCGAAGTGACATCTCCTTTTCCTGGCAACTTAGAGTATGTATTGATGAATCTAGGGTACTTTGCGTATCTCACGTGTTTACACCGGGCTCGAAACCAAGAAGCTACAATTCACTTCTTCGAATCGACTCATTCTACTTAACTCAATGAGTCAATCGTTTGATTTCGAAACCTTTCTTGAGACTAAGTGATTTCTACATGCAGGTCTTACGTGCACATAAAGATCCTCCTTCTCTTCGAAGAAAGCCAAGCACAAAATCTTCACCACTATTTAGTTTCGTTTAACCACTTCTGACAGATTTTGCATAATATTGTTATAAGCGACCGTTAATAATCTATACTCAGAAAACATCAAGAGTTCACTACATATTTACTCGAAGGCAGTTCACAAGTTGCATCTTAAGCACCATAAAATGATGATCTTTAACAACAATGGGGCAAGTGATCCTCTTCAACAATGTGAGTTTTTTACACAATCTCGTAGAATCTTGAGCTGATTTTGATATCAAGCCAATCCCTCTACCCTCCCAGTAGACGACAAACAAAAATTGAAGACAGAGCGAAAAAGCCACATCGAGCTCGCTCGATTCCTCTTCGGGGATAACTGGCAGTTCACAAAGTATATCCTAACCTTTGTCGGTGGATATCTCTCCGATTCAGACCCATTGACATCGAAAGCCGCGGGTTTGTTAGGTGTTGGTACAGATCTGGCTTTTGCATACAGATCTGACATATCTGGAAAGCACATGATGGGCGAATCTAGATATACATCCATGGAACAACAAATAAGTGAGAGGGATGTATATGCGACATTAGAGACTCTACGATTCATGGCAAGGGTTGTCAATCTTGAACATTGTAATCAAGGTTCTTTGCTGCCCATTCTGCCATAAATAGCGCCGATACTAGTCGCTTGCAGGTCCACTTGATGATTCTATTCATACATTCATTGCAGATTTTCAACACCCTGAATTTGTCAACACAGTCTGGAGCGATTACCCTTCTGGTACAACCGATATTAACTGGTCTGCAACAAACTCTCTTAGAGTGATCAAATTAATGAAGCTACTTTACGACGATGCTCAGTGGGAATACATAAAACTCGCCCTTGAGTGTGGCTTTGATCGAACATATTACACAAGAACAAAAGTAACTCGACTCCACAAAGAAGGAAGCAAAGTAGTCAAGGAATAAAGAAGGCTACTTACCTTCAAAAACATCGCGGAAGAAGAAGTAAATAGAGCATTTCTTAATTATCTCGACGAGAATTGTTTCGATATCAACGAGGCTGATGTGGAAGCCACATTGGATATCGTGCAGGCTTGGGATTACTATGTGTCGCGTTAGTCCAACCTTTTCTTCATTTTATATTCATATCAACTTACTTGCTAATATATCGCTTAGGTAATGGAGACAAGATTTCCAAATTCTTAGATGATATCAGGAATGTTGACAAGGATTAGGAAGCATGGTGAGAAATATGGCAATACTTAGTGAGAGCACTGGTCTGCATTTGGTTTTCAACGCGAGACTTTATAGTTTCAAGAATTCGTATTCTTTTATCATCAATGTCTCTCGAATAATTGCGAATATGTTAATGGTTGGGATCTCACTTTGAACTATCTGCCACTTGTCCATGTTGACCAAGCTCTCCTGGAAATGGTCCATGACAGACACACGAAATGACGCTCGCTATTACTTTGCTGCCACTTTTTCTTCAATATTTTACTCCTTTGTGACCCATATCCCATATCTGCGATCGGACTATATCCTCCCTACCCGCATTTGGTACAAGATACATATTATCGGGCAGTTCTTTGACCGATGAACATGTTGAATCTTCTAGACTGATATCACAACGTCTTCAAGATAATTTGTACATTCTCTATCATACATATACTCGGTCCATGTTGATGCGTGCACTTTATATCAAAAAGTAAAATATTCAAGAGCTTTTAGCAGCCACCGAGATGACAGAATAGTAACTCAAAACATTTTATTAGATCGAAGCACTCATAAGTTCAAAGTTCCAAAAGTTGCAATAAAGAAACGCTCAAGAGTAAGGAACATATCATCCAAGTTTGAAGATATTGTAGGATGATTGAATCCTCGCCGATGCTAATTAGCTCGGCAGATAACCAAGCGAGTGCAGTCAACTCCCGCATAATTTCACCTGTAATCTAGTCTTCGATACGTCATATAGTCTATCCTTCATGAGGGCATACTATACTGATAATGTTAATACCAATTCAGATTAGAAAACAATTCAAAGTTTTTGATTGCATCTACTTGGAGCTATACCATGATTCAATGCAATCTGGTGCTGATCGATCCCAAATTTTGTTTCAAAAATTTAAGGTTTATTGACATATCACTCGTGCAGACGACAAGTTAATCAGCTCCATAAAAGTGCTGGCATGTTAAGAAAGAACCAAGATATTTGTGACCTGATAACCAAACATTTTGTCGATAGGAAAATGCGCGGGTAGCACTCTTATCCAAATTGCACAAGTATTTTCGCAAGTGCTTTCACGAGTAGTTTCACAGAACTCATGGGCACGCACTTCAAAAGATTCCATAAATCATGAGATAGCATATATAATCATTTCCGCCTTGCGATTTCTCCTCAATTAGGCATAAATCTTGATATATCACATGATATCGAAGAAGTAGTAGACATCTAGTGTCTTATTTGTCTAAGTTCGCTTAAGGAAATGACGTACATGTATTGAATTAAACGACAACTTGAACATACGCCACTACGAAAACCAGTCACCGTGGCTCGAGGGAGTCGTCGTTGACTGCACATCTACGGATCGAATAAAAAGTGACCCCTAGAGGGAGTGCGCATCTGCTGTCCTTCTTGGCCTCGGCCAAGTTTCCTTGAAAAGTCTATAAGTATTTTTTACCCTTTTGTTTTGGAGTTTTGTTTCAGCCCCACCATTTTTGGTCCTGACAAGCGAGTTCTCGTCTCGAGGGTACTTAATCCTGTCAAAGTATGGAATGTCGTATATAGTGGTTATCGGCTGATAGTATGAAGACTTAAGTTCACTCGAGTGATGATCTATATTTTAGAGTAATAGAGTATCAAACATTATGTCATTGAGTCTTGAAATCATTTCGTGGATGAATTGCTAACTTCAATGTCAGAGTTTGGTGTTCTTACTCCATCGAGAGATTTTGAGACCTGGAGGATACTTATTTACCCTGACCTATAGGATTCCATGGAATGTTTATTTCTGAGACTAGGTGAGTATAGATCTTACTCCAGGTTTTCATCAGATGATCTTTGAATAGAAAGTTTGAGATTGAAACTATTTCTGATTTAAAAAGAGTATTGAGAAAGAATGAATGTTACTTTAGGAAACTAAATGATTCTTCCAATTAAAGAGTACATGATACATTCTATAAAAATTATTCTCGAAACTCAATAATACGAATTACCCTCTCAAGTACCTGAAATTCATAAACTCGTGTCTAGCTATACTTAGTTATGATTATTTGGAGAGTTTATCCTATTGCATATAACAATATCCAACCCATAGAGGGCAACTTGAACGACCGCAAGTCTTCCTTACCCTTTTCCTACCTTGAAATCCATCAAGGCTCTCATCTTGTCATGTAATATCGAATTTCGTTGATTGGCAGGACTTTGCAAACATGACCATCCAATAGACGAAATCGGGATTCAATCAACTCGGGTATAAAATTACTGTGAGACGAGTGAAAAGAAAATGGAAACAAAAACAGACCATTAATTTACAGAACTCGAAAGTATGAGAACGCGCCAACAGCTCTTTGGACAAAGAGTTCTCAGGACTAGATTCTACTCCGTTGGATCAAAAGTTGGTCGTATGATGTTCACCACATCAAGCATTTGATCGGGCGGTTTGGCGATAGATTCAAAAACAAGAAAGACTAGTCATCTATGATATATTGTAATAGGGACCATTCGTCAAAAAATCAGTCAAGGAGGCAGACGAAACGTAGTTTCGAAAACGGGGAGAGTTGCGACGTAGATGTATGCGCCATGGTGTACGAGTGATGCTCATTTCATGGGTACAAGCCATGCTGGTTTCCAACTCTAGAATAGTGTCCATACATCAAATCTGTCATCAAGAATGACTGATGGAAGAGATAGACGAGCTTTTAACAATCCTCATGCGTTTAAAACAGTAAGAGCTTGATTCATCTTACCTGGGCTGATGACTGTATTCAACTTGCTAATATCCTATCTTCAAACGGACGTGCAAGTCAAACATTTTCAGATCAACCATTTCAGGTCTTGAAATCGAGCATTTTGCGGGCAGAGGCCCTACGCGGGTAAAGGGTAGAATCCAACGAGGCAATACTGCCAAACAGATATTCCTGGATAATTCGATCTTCGGTAGTAGTGAGTTCAACAAGAACGTGGATAAGTTGCGTGGGAACGATTATTTAGGTATGGTCGATTCTCTCAAACCCATTTAGCTCCAAAATTATCATCGAAATCCACCCATACAATCGCAGAGCAAATAATTTACACAGTCACTTGAAGCAATATATGTATCGCAATTGAGGAGATATCTCTACACCAAGTCGAGAACCTTGCACCCTGGCCGAATTAGTAAACAGGTTGCTTGCACATCAACGAATAAAAATCAAAACACCTTAAGAACCTTAGGGTGACTATGCTGTTGGTTCCCCAGGGGGGGTTTGATTCAAATGTTCGTCCTCAATATCAGCACCCATCTGGATTCCTTATATCTTTGTTTCATTCTCAAATCTTTGTTCAATAAGAATTTCATCACTGCTCTTTGCAATTAATCGACCGCCTCTCACCATTCATCTATCACTACCTTTCTTCAAACAATTACTATCATTATTCTTCCCTTCACCACCTTCTCTTCACCATTCTTTTGCTTTTTGGTTCCATTTTTGTTTCCCCGTCATGCATGCATATGCAACCAGCTTGCCTCAGTGATGACACATGTATTCCCTTATTTTGGGTTTCGCACTCAACCCCAGAACAGAAATTTGTAACAAGTGGAAAATTGTAGGGGAAGTTATGATTGCATTTGAATATCATGGGAAGAATAACAAGGTAGTTTTCACAGCTTTGATGCTGACTCTGTTTCTGTCAAAAGGCGCTCCAAAATCTTTCGAACGTAAGGCCAAACAGGTTCAACTAAGGAATGACGCAAATCATCAAGAATCAACCACTCAAGAGTAGTAAATCCTTGGCCACGGGCACGATAACGCTCAAGCGCAGCCGCGAGAGCTTCAGATCTCGATAGAGGGACAAAAACGTCTTCCTTCCCGTGCAGCATATACAACCGCGTATTTTTCGCCCAACTCTCGGGTAGTCCATTTTTTTCTTGCATCTGTGCTATTGTTTCCAGCGGCGTCGCGGAAAACCCCGCCCATGTAATAACAGCTGCAAGGTTCGCGGCCTTTCTTCGAGTGAGCAAAAAAAGATACAAAATTGAAGCACCCTGACTATCTCCCATGAATATGATTCTGTTCGCAGGCGTACCCATTGCAACCTCCGTATCAATGAGATGCTCAAAATAATCAAGCGAAACCTCAATATCACGCACATCAGAACGATGCTGTCCAAATTCATCGGTCTTCAGAGGATCCCCTGCCGAAGGAACAGGCTGATCAATATTATACCAGGTATACTTTCCAGGGGAAGGCCAGATATTTGCCAGACCTTCCGGGATAACGATCTTGACATTTTGAAGTATGGGCGATTTATGGACATGGTATGCGACAGATAATCTGTTGGGGGGATGTTGATTAAACTGGTCTGCTGACCAACCATAACCATGCAGAAAGATGATTGTAGCAGGTTGAGCCGGTTTCGTAGCACTTTTGGGGGGAAATATGGTGATTGGAAGCCTGCGCTGATTTTCCGAGGACATCTTGCTAATCTCGAGCTCAGCAATGCCTCTGATTATCCAAGCAGTTCGTTGTACTGTCAATCACTTTCTCTGTGAAATAATAGTGGTGATAATTTTGAATATTACTACAGGATTTGAGAATGAAGCTTAAACCACCTCACACACTAGATACTACGTCTACCAAGACGCTTATCGTGATGTAAGCTTACATAAGCAAGCGACTGAGAACCACAGTTTGCCTTAGACATACCTAGGTTTGTTTACTTTGGACCATTTTACCAAAAATGGGCGCAAAAGAAGCAATACATGTGCTTTCACATTCAATCGAGTTGATGATCACACTCTTTGATACAATCGCCTGATCGGAGCTCAAACTTCATGACTTATGGCCTCACTTGGACCGAGTATTCTCACGTCTCACGTCTCATGAAGGATTTGTAATCTTTTACATAAGTGAATTCGCAGCTACATACATTTTCGACAACGACACAAATCCATAGCTGTCAGCTAAAGCGTCGTTTGCCAACAGCGATGATCATGCACCAGAACAAGTGCACACTGATTCAAGATATGGTAACTAATAAGGCAGTTCATCCCCATGCGCAATCATGTGGGAAAGCACAAGTTCGTTATGCAACTGTTATTGTGAGTGTCGACCGTTGAATTCCCAATAAATATCTTCCTTCTTACGGTTCAAGGCATGGTGCGTTGCAGTCAATTTGTCGATTTTCTTATTCGTCCTCCTAAGTTCGTCAATCAGGTCTTCGTGATGATTGCTATTATTCGAATTGTAGAATATCTCCTCTACCGTATCCTCCCAGATTGTCTCCATCAATTCAGTTGCCTTTGGATCTCTAAGCATGATTGTAAGCTCAATGCAATCATAGACCATTCCCTTTATAATCAAAACAGGAGCATCGACTTTGTGATGGACGGCACAATGTCTTATCTGCGCGATCCTACAGAGCATATCCTTGAACTCCCAGACACTACAAAAAAAAGGTATAAATGAGCTTCATTTATCTGAACACTTCGCAATACTTTATGGGATTCCTGGAGTTCAGCGTGGCCCGCTTTGTACCACAATAAAGCGCAGAGCAGCTTCCCATAATCACCACCAGTATTGATGCCGAATCTGTTATGAGCTTCGTAAGATTCACCGAGGTTGTTGGTCCTTCTTCTCTGGTTGGCCCTCTCAGGACTGGGGGTGTTCCGCCGACGCTTACGAGACTGATCGGGTCTTGTCGCGCGACCTCTCTCTCTTTGATCTGGTAACCAATAAGGTTATGAACTGTCAGGACCATGGGGCAGTTTTTGGTTGCGAGAAAGTCGTGCTAGGTCTTTGTTTTGTGCCACTAGTTCTTGCGAGCTAGTTGAACGCTTGTCATTTTTTCCAGGGTTTTTTGTTGCCTCGCCTGTATCTACCTGTCCCTCTTCATATTCAGGATCTCTTATGGCTGCCAATGCTGTTGAATTTCTTTCACTTATGGGCTTGCTTTCTCTACAAGTACGATACAAATTCAGCGTAGGTTCGTCTTTTGACTAGGGATGATTAGTCAAATTCGCAATTTCATGATCTGCCAACATACGTTCTTCTTCTCAGTCAGTCCGAAAAAGCCATGTAGTAAAGAGGCTTCATCCTCGTTCTTTTCAATAGCATTCACAACTTCTTCAGTCTTGCCTGTGTCCTTGAGCGTGGCTGGCACAAACCAGTCTGGTTGAAGATCTTTGAGCACCTCGACTTTCTTCTCATACCACCCTTCTTGTATTACGCCTTTGAGCAAGTCAACAATCTCTTCGACGGTGAGATGGCCTAACCAACATGATGTTTTTATTTTATTAGCTTCGACAATTATTCTGAGTTGGTCGGTTTCAAGAGTAGGTCCATCACCGCTGTCAACAAGTTTCTCAAACGTCAAGAATGCCATCTTCTTGTGAAGTTCTGCCACCGTGTCATTTCGAAGCCATGGGAATAGGTTTGCAGGCCCGGTCATCATGGTTCCACCTGACATGCTCAAAACAATCGTACACAATGATATCTTCGAAGGTAATAGAAACACAATTGATAATTGACAGCCGAAAAAGATTCTACCGTCGAGTCGCGGTTTGAGTCACTTGTGCCTTTGCTTTTGCAATTTCTTTCAATTTGATTTGTGTGTGTTTATTAGCCACTGGGCATTCACTCAAATTGAGTGAATCAAAATTGATGGTAAAATTCGATGGCGAGTGGAAAAGCCTGGGAGGATGAAAGTTTTACTACCATTAATCTATCACCGTTTACTCATCATACCTCAGTGTCAAACTAGACCGCTGGGCGCGTTGAAGCGGCAGATGAAAACTTATTCTTCAATCTATTGACTATTCATAACGTTGAGTGGGGCATTGTTGGTGAGGCTTCAATTGAAGATGACTTCTAGCTAGATGAGTTTCGGGCCATGTTCAGGAGCTTGGTTCCATCTACTAAGTCTCTGAGGCTCTCACATAGCAGTCTGTCAAATTCACTCAGACGGCAAGCAAAGCACCCATCGACATTCCCATGCATAGCAACCATATCTAACTCGTATCTTGTGAGAAGAGTATTGGGATTGGATAAGGAGTTCCATACCATCGGTAAAGCAGAAAAGAAAGAGTTCTGATACATGATCCGATCTGAGGTTGTATCTTTTATCTGATCAGGCGCAAGACTTTCGAATCTATAGAGAATTGTATCTCATCTGAAGTCTTTGATATCGCAGAGGTCGGTAGAAGTATTAGCGCACGTGATTAGGGAAGTCAACGATCAGATTCAACTTCCTACAAACGATACTAGAGAAGATTGATCAAGTTCATGTATCGAAGCGGAAGTGAAAGCGACGGAGAAAGGCTTCTGTACGAAGATGTCACTCGCAAATTTGAAGCTTCCTTTGCCTTCTTAACTCTTTTTGTTAACTAAGTTACTGTTTATCATCGTCAAAACGCCAGGCAATTCTGATAGCTAGCCGGTCCATTTAGCCAGAAATATCAAGAAGCGTGATCATGGCTCTTCGAGATAGTTCAAAGCGAAGGCTCGAAGAAGGCATATCAACGCTGCTGGTACTTATAGTGGATTGGAATACATGGTTCTCGTGTCTTATAACCATTATAATGCTTCCCATACATACCTATCAAACTAGCATATGTCGTTAGTACGCAGATCTAAACTGCCTTGTTTCTCCTTCAAATCACTGTGGACCACAAACCTCTACTATTCAAAGGAGAAGATATCGTAGCTGTGAGTTTCAAGGTCAGGTCCTTCGTAATCCACCTAGTCTCACAAAAGAAGCACATGTCATATTTGACACTGACAGCCCAAATATTAGCTAGCGATGTGCTCCGAAGGCTATCTAATCTGATCTATCTTTCGCCTAGGCTTGAAATAAAATCAGATCAGTGAAGGTTACGCGATATCAATGTATCAATACAGCACCTAATGAGGTTACAGAGTTTTGTTCAGAGCATCAACCACTCACCATTAATAGCGCTATTTGTGAGCATACTTATGAGAGTTGACAATGATCTGATGCCGCCGTGGAACGCAGGAGCCTTCTATTTGTGCCGAGGGAATATCTCAACAACAGTAAAATGGGCTTGATGCTGTACTTCTTGATAAGAGTGAATTATAGGACTTCTACAACAGAAGAAGTTGTCGGAAGAATAGAATCAGTGCTGATTTAGCCATGGAAGCATGATTTTATGGAATATTGTAATGTACCATTCATAATAATACTTTCCCCCGAAGTAAGGGTGTAGTATCATGCAAAGCGAAAGGGCAGACTCGATATATCATGGAGCAAGAGGGGTATCTGTATTTGGTACGAGTCTTGTGTAGTAAAGAAATTTAGAGGTTGAGATTGCTGTATCAGGTAAAAACTGCCGAAACAAGATACATGAATTGCCACATTTTAATGTCTTCCCTTTCACGTTGTCAAGGCCGGGGATGACTATGATATGGTATATTTGCGACACAAGTCCCTAGATATGATTTGAGTATTTAATTATGCTTGCTACTTCTCTTTACGATATTAAGACCCTCAATCTCAACCATCTCCCCACTCTTCATTGCCACTCTCACTGCCTCACACACTACCATCGCACTCAAACCCTCTTCCCCACTACATACTGGTTTCTTACCTTCCTTTACTACCTGGACCGAGTGTTTGATCTGCTCATCAAAAGGTACAATCTCCGTGTCAACCTGTATTTCGTCTTTCTTCAACTCATCGTTCCACGCCTTCTCCCCTTCTCCAACTTCATAACTCCACCTTGTCAAATCAGGCACACTTATACCTCCTCTTGTCCCCAATATTCGATAGAACCCACCAGCACCATTCTCCTTACCTACCTGAGGGACTGTAGGATTTTCCCCAGTACCAGCTTCGAAATTCCATGGAGAAGGAACAGCATCGCTTAGCAGGAATGTTCCTACTACTCCACTCTCAAATCGCAATATCATCGCCCCACCTTCTTCAGCATCAAAGCCTCTAGTCTTCTTACTCTCAATAGCAGACACCATAGTAATCTTGCCTAGTAAGTATTGTAACAAATCAAGTTCATGTATCAAATTAATGAGCACCACGCCACCGCTCTCACCATTTCTTCTCCATTCTCCAATGCCGTCAAAATATGATGAGGACTTTTTCAACGCCCATATACCTTGCACACCAATTATCTGACCAAGTACTCCAGAATCAATCTCATTTTTGGCAGATATAAGATAGGGGTTGAAGCGTCGATGATGGCCGACTAGTATGGTAGCAGCATGTTCTTTTGCAATGGACAATAATTTAGTGCCCTCTTGTATGGATGTCGAGACGGGCTTTTCCACCAGAACATACTTTATGCAAGCTTCGATACAAGAGATGGCTATAGGAACGTGTGTATGGTTTGGGGTGCAGATTAGGACTGTCGTTGGTAGCGGGGAGGATGAGAGCAGGGAGGGAAGCGAGGAGTAGTAGGTAGTCGATAGGGAGGTCGCAATCGGGGCGGCATGTGGAGCAGGATCTGTGAGGGAATGTAAAGTTGCCTGTGGATTCCGAAGAATCGATTGTGCATGCCGAGGACTGATTAGACCAGAGCCTATGATAGCAATGGAGATTGGTTGTTCTGTAGATACTGAAGCCATTGTTTATGAGTATGAGATAATGTTATTGAGCAGAGCAATGATACGATGCGACTCAACCAGCAAGTGCAAACCTACCTGTTTACCTACCTGTCCGACTCCTTGTTTGCTTATTTACCACCCCGCCAGACTCTCTATCCTCATGCAATTGAAGATGTGCCGAGGGTGCGTCCTTCGCGCAGGTAAATGCGGAGAAATCCGATGTGCCGCCAAGCTGACTAATATGAACGTCAACATCGGCTAGCATCGCACATTAATCCCAGCTCCCCGCAAATCTTGGAACCAAGAGGCTTTTGCGGCAATGTCTTTAGCCGTATTTGACGGACAATTCTTTTAACGCATGAATTAGCCATGAAACAGTCAAATGTTTTTGATCGTACGCCTGTTTTTCTAAAATTCTTATCCATTCGGAAAGGGAATAAAAGATAGTAGTTCTATCTCAATGGGAAAAGATATGAGATGTGGACCTTATCAGGGAGGGGGAATGCACTGGCCCTATACTTGACTGTGTCAATCTCAATCTCTTCTTGACTGTTGATGTAACTTTGTGACTTGCTGCATATATTGCTATTACTCCCATATCTCTCCGAGGTTGATTGTTCTCTTAGTTGATTGAACTTAAACTCTCTATATCTCGCCATATTGCTCTTCACTATTGTCGCCTTTCAGTCGTATCGTGTTGCGTTGCATATAACTAGTAATTTATATTCATATTATTATCGCATCTCTACGTAAAACAAACATCAAAATGTCTTTCAAACCAGCAATTGCAAGCATGTCTCTCGGGCGCTGTTTTGCTCATCATAGTCTCGAACAAAAATTTAAAGCCGCCAGAGATGCAGGTCTCTCTGGTATTGAAATGTGTAAGAACGTCACCTCTTTCACCACCACAAAAACTAAACTTTTCCATAGTCTACGAAGATCTAGCTGATCTTGCCTCCACTCTACCTTCTCACCCATCACCCTCATCTCATATTCACGCCGCGCAATATATTCGCTCCCTCTCCTCATATTATGGTCTTCCCATCATAGCCTGCGGACCCTTCTTTTGTCAAGAGGGATCTCTTTCCTCTTCCGCTAAAAAGTCTAAACTTCAAGAATTAAATCTCTGGTTCCAAGTTTGCCGTATACTAGGCACAGATATCATTCAAATTCCCTCCACATTTACTTCCTCATCCGGCACTACTCCTTCCATATCACAAATGGTCTCCGATCTTCGCGAAATTGCCGATTTGGGCGCTGCCCAAAAACCGCCTTTTAGATTCGCGTTTGAAAATCTGTGTTTTGGTGCACACATTGATACGTGGAGTGGAGCGTGGGAAATCGTAAAGGGTGTTGATAGGGAAAACTTTGGATTGTGTCTAGACACATTTAATATCGCCGGGCGCGAATTTGCTGACCCTGCCTCTCCTTCGGGTACTGTACCCGATGCTCAGGCGACATTCAAGAAAAGTTTGGAGAAGATGGTACAGACTATTGATCCCAAAAAAGTATTCTACATTCAGATCGTTGATGCAGAACGCCTGGCTGAGCCACTGGTTGATGGCCACGAGTTTTATACCGAGGGAATGAAAGCACGAATGTCGTGGAGCAGGAATTGTAGGTTATTCCTGGGAGAGCAGGATAGAGGGGGTTATCTTCCCGTAATGGATGTTTTGAAAGCCATTTGTAATGGCTTAGGATATAAGGGTTGGGTGAGTTTCGAGTTATTCAATCGAAGCTTGGTGGAGAAGGGCGATCATGTTCCAAGAGAACATGCTGAGAGAGCTGTCAGAAGTTGGGAATTCGTTTGTGAGGAGATGGGGTGGGAAAATGTGTGTGCTAATGTTAACGAAAGAAGGGCAGAGAGGGAGAGAAGAGGGGAAATTGGAACTGAAGTTATGGCTCGCTTGTAATTTTTGGATATATGGAGTAGATGGACGATATGCATTAGACGGCGCTTGGCGGGATGGCAACATTTTACATCACGGCGTTAAATATACATAGTACATAATTTGTACATATCAAATGTGATTGTCGGTTAGCAATTATATCTTCCGCTATTAACATTGAATTCTGCATGAATCCATACAAAACCATTTGTCCCTTCAAAGCTTTTTTTGTTTTTCAAGCAGAGGCACGTCAACCATTCCCACCAGGATTTGTTCTTTGCTCCTCGGCAGCACTCAGTGCCTGGAGTATCTGCCCTGCCTCAATTCCCTCATCACCGTGTCCAAAATCTATTCCTCCTCCAAACACTGCATCTCCAGGCATGCCCATTCCTATATTTCCAAAACCATGATTATCCATCCCCGATGCATCTGCCGCAGAGCTCGCTAGCAGTTGCTGAAATATAGTATTGTTCGAATATAGCGGGTCAGGTTCCCGGCAGAAAGTGTAAAAATCCTTATTTCGGTTATCGGGATCCTCAAATCCAAGATTTACTAAACTCTGATCCATACTGTTCGTCCTACATGCTGTTAATACTAGGTTTTCCTTACCATGTGTGGTTTCGGAAGAATAACGTACCACTCCATTGCATCCATGACAGCAAAATCGTTAAATATCGAATCACCATCGGTTTCCAGGCTGTTTGGGAGTACTGTTTGTTGCAAGTTTGGAGATTGCTGGAGTAACCCAAACGGCATTTGATTAGTGGCCCGGTTTTTGTTCTGATTCTGTTGAGGAACACCCCATGAGTTTAAAGCTGTGGTATTACCGTTGTTGTAAACCGATTGCGGGCTCTCCGAAATTCTTGTAGGAAAATTCTCTGTAGTAAGAGAGCCATTAAAAGAGTGGTTGGACTGCGTCACCGGCTGGTCAGCAATTATTTCTGAAGGAAGTCTTGAGTAAAATAAGGAACAAGTTTCATGGGAAGTGAGAACGGTAAGGTTGCACGCCAGCACTAGTCCTCGAATTTTTGAACAGGCTTTAAGAATAAAATGTTCACACAAGTTCGCAAGATGGAGGATTCATAACCAATATATAAATGTACTTACACGTGATGTTGGCGGAACTAAATTCTTCGCATATTGGAGATTACTCCTTGTAGGCCGTGATGTATCCATGCTATTCATTGATTGTGATCGGAAGACTTGAGGACTATAGGGCTGACTGATTTCGTAGCTGGCTGTACTATTAGGCGTTTTGGCCGATTGAGGTGTTTCCGCGGCTGCTGGGACCATGAGATCAAACGCAGCTTGGCTTTCACGTCGGTTTTTCAGCAAGGCGATTTCGGCAGCATCTTTGAAGGATTCAAAAACTGGCCATGCTGGCTCCATGGTAGAAACGCACATATCTAAGTTGTACTTCCAATCGTCAAGAGCTGCGACGTCACGTTGTCAGTAGTTGCTCATCACAGAAGACGATAGAAACAAAAAGATTTAGGCATCGAGGAAGAATCAAGATCCGAGAAGTAGGACATTGGGAAGGGGAAAAATAAAACTAAGCTCACCGATATGTGTATTATCAATACTTCGCAGGACCGCATGAACAGCATCGTATGCTTTCTTGGTGTAGTACTCAAATGTTGGTGGAACTATTAGAAGTCCAAATGTATAAGAATGTCGTTTCAAAAGGTGAACTATCTGCCGTGCCGATCTTGTGCAAGGTTCTAAATCAGGACTTCCCTTTCTTTGACCATGTGCTAAGAGCTGACATTCGGCAAGCGTGGTGAAATATGCAATGTGAAGATGATAATGATGCGGTAGCAGTGAAGAAGCTTGTTCGCTGTTCATTGCAGTAGAATCGAAATATAAAGGCTGCGATTGGGATCGACTCCAAGTATGTAATCTTTCTAGCAATCCAGTGCTGAATTGGACAGTTTTTGCACTATCGGATGCGCAACTTGCATCATTCAAAATTTGGAGAACTTGGACGAGACGATTGAAAGTGCTCAGGATAGAGGCTGGAACTCTAGAGTTTCCAACAGCGCTCCTTCGCACAGTGAGACAGTCCGTCCAAGGATCCCATTCTTCCAAACCATCTTCGACTAGCATCCCAATACAATCCAGATCATCTGATCTTAAATGTGGGCGTCTTCGTAGACGTGCTGCGACCAAGGTATCCAAAGCAAAACAACCTAGGAACACGTGCTTAGATCTCGAGTTATGCCTTGATGATTTTGGCTCCTCAACCAACGGTTTCTCAAGACCAAGCTCAATAGCAATCCTAATGGCCTGTCCAATAAGTATCCAGGCCCTGTTTAAATGCCCAAGTCCAAAATTTGTGAGAGTCAAGATTAAGAGAGCTTGCACATGACCAAGGTCTATATTTCCTTCTTCATTTGGAATAAGAGCTCTCGCGTGTGTATACATTCTTTCGGCCGTCCACACATCTTGTGATACTAATCCTTGAGCATGAGGTATATTGTTGATAGCTCGATGTTGGAATTTGGCATAGGCTATTGCAGCCCATAAAAGTGCGTGATCTCCACTGACGACCTCTGCTCCACTGGTTCTTGTTTGAGAATATTGATACGATATTCTCAATAAATCATGTTTTTCTATAACAGGGAGCCAACAATGAGTATAAGAAAAATATACATCAAGGAGATGCCAGGTCTCCGATGGAAGCTCGGGCAGATTTGATCTACCAACCGCAGCAGCTGGATGAGCAGGACTCAAAATCGATCCGCGGTGCGTGATGGGCTCTGGAAGACTGTTGGAAAACTTCCCGACAGAGCCTCCAGCTGTTGGAGACGTAGGCGGCTCCTCTTGAATCTGAAAATCGACTTTCTGATCGGACCAGCCGCTGATTGAAGTCCGTGGTGGAGGTTCATTATCTTGAACAGATATTGGAGAATCGGATTGGGCGCCTAGACTACAAGCCGAGAGTCAGCAAAAGTTAAGCTTCCATCTAAATGGAACAATCTAAGCAAATTCCATATCTTCAAATCTCTTAGGACATTTAGCTAAGACTGAACTGGCGATCGAATGTAAACAATAAATCAGGTTAAAATTTCAACTGCTTTGGAAGTTCGGAGCTGGAGATATCAAACTCGTTATAAAATTTCAGCCAGGGTTGAACATCGAGAGATGTAGAATGCAAATAAAACCGATTATGCTCACCCTAGCACAGGTCGTTTCCCTGTTTGGACATCTGAGTCGAGACGTTTTCTCTTGATAATGTCCCCAGTACTAGACCCAGGCCCCGGTTCCAATATTGGTAGTAATCTTTCCAGTTCTTTTGATAACTGGGACTTCCTCCATACCTCAGCCAGACTGTCCGATTGATGTCCATCTTCATTTCTCCAAATGCTGATAAGTGCCTCGTTTGTCTCGTCCCCATTGAATACTGCCAAAATTTCATCCTCAACCCCCTCCACTTCTCTTATTGTTAGACCCCATAGCTTCTCAATCCCACGAACATATCCTTCTGGTAGCCCGCGCTTCTTTACATTCGCGTCGTACGAGCAAGTTCTACCGCGGGTCAAACAAGTCGAGCATGATGGCCGGTTCCCATCGCATTTATCTTTGCGGCTCCGGCACTTGTCGCAAGCTTGAGAGACTCGTTTTCGTGTGCCCTGTAATTGCTTCTTCGAGCCTCCCTGCAGAGCCTTGGCCTCCTTTTTATTGTTCGATGGCGCCGCTTCAGGCTTCGAGCTCCGGGTGGAGTTTCCATGTTCCATTTCTACAATGGATAATATACAACAAGGGACGATGCCCGCTTCAACCCGAGATACCTTCGCATGCGAACCATATGTATGCCATCGGCCGATTCGTTTCTTACTTCAACCAGAAGGATTGTCTTTGGTACCGTACCATATCAAATGGATTGTCGTTCTGAGTCGCGCGCGAAGGTTACTAGCAGCTCGGTGGGTGTCGTTATTCCTGTCAATGGTATCGCGATGATTCACTGCATTGATTTTCACCCAGGTAACAGCAATTGGATATCTTAAAGTCGCCCTTCATTCTCCATACAAAATTTGACATTGAACTCAAATTCATCTCGTCGTTTCCCCATACCCCACAGACGGCCAAGAGTCCGAGCTAATTCAACTGGAGGTGGAAGAATTCTCACCCGACAGCCGCTTATTAATTAGTACCTGACCATGGTCATTGGCCAATCTACTAGGTCTAGGTTGTTGATTGAAGGGACCTACATTCGGCATTTGCGATTGTGTCTCGGTGCTTTTTCGAAAGAGGGATCAAGAATGTAGTTCGATAAGTAACTATTTCTGTACAATTTCCCTTAGTTTTGCTCTTGTTATATTGTACTTGTTCATGAGAAAAAATTGTCGACTGTAATCAACTCTTCTCACTTACCTTACTATTTTTGAATTTGTCGCTTCGTTGGAGTGTACTGCAACGGAGCCCCTTCATCCTTGATTTTAGCCAATCACGTGCTACGGGACGAAATCCAGAATGCGAGCAAAACGATGTCTCTAACAACTCAAGTCATCTCCAACAATGGAACCATGGATATAGAAAAGGCAATACAGTTGAAGCCAGGAGTGCAAACGAAAAGTCGAATTTTCCCCTCCAATGCGTCAATCATTCTCATAGGTTCCCGAGGGTCGGGAAAACGAAGTTTGGGTTTCATTGGAGCAACACATCTTGGTCGACGATTGATAACTGAAGACCACTATTTTCAGGAAGTCACAGGCCTTTCTCGTGCCGCTTACGTCCAAAAGAATGGAGCTCAAAACTTTCACAAAAGAAATATCGACGTTGCGAGGCAAATGTTATACGAAAACAGAACAGGGTGCATTATTGAATGTGGAATGGCAAGTCTCGCAACAGAGGTACAGAAGACACTGTAAGCACAATCCTTTTCTCTATCTTCGCCGTCCAAATTCTTCTGTTTGTTTCAAAGTTTGGGATTGTTTCAATAAATGTAGCCAGGGTTAATGTTCAAACATATTTACATACCTGTATTTGATAACCATTCTTGGAATTATTCACTAACTTGGTTGATCTGCTAGTCGAGAATATACAAAAACAAATCCCGTGATCTACATTCTTCGAAACAGTCAAAGGATTCGAGAAATGCTGAACATAGGAGATTTCGAAGCTGCACGTTACGAGAACGCCGATGCTGCTCATCGATTTTGTTCAAATTATGAATATTATAATTTGCATGATAGAAGTTGTGATGGAATGGCAAGTCCGAAAGATCAAGGACTTCCCAATGTTTCATCAAAATTAAAACATGCAAAGGAAGACTTCTCGGCATTTCTAGACTTCATCACGGGACAAGGTGTCCTTCGTAATAGTTTAGAAAGTCCGTTCTCTATCGCGGCTTTGCCACCCGAGTGCAGACTGTACACCTATGCATTATCTATTCGTATGTCGACAATTCCTGACCTGGATCTTCAACAATTGGAATCTGGAGCCGACGCAGTTCAGATCAAGGTTGATGCCCTGAGATCTCCCGATATCCAAAGGGATCTGGCTAAACAAGTTTCAACGGTAAGAAGGGAACTTGGGGTACCAGTTATCCTCCATGCCGAAGAATATGCATTTGAAGGTCTCTCATTGTCCTTATCTCAAAAAGAAGATGTCTATTTTGCATTACTTGAGCACGGGCTTCGGCTGGGGGTTGAGTATATCGTCATCGATCTTAAGCATTCATCCGATCGGGTCATGCAGCTTGTTCGGTCTTCTGGAAGAACGAAAACTATTGGACACTATCTTCATCGTGTCGAGAATTCATGGGGATGGGATGACGAGTCTAGGATGATACAATACCGGAGAGCCGAGTCGATAGGCTGTGATATTGTTAGGTTTGCTCGTGCAACCTCGAAAGAAAGTGACAATGAAACTGTTCGCGGATTTTTGAGAAAAATTGAGGCTATACCAGGCCATCTTCCAGTAATCGCCTATAATCTTGGAGACCATGGAAGGAGTTCGCTAATTGAGAATCGAGTTTTTACACCAGTAACGCATCCTGTCATGAATTCTACCGTTAGTAAAAGTCAACTCCGACAATTTCTGCCAACAGCGGCAGAGGCTCGGCAGGAACTATACCGAAAGTCTATACTCGATCCACTCCATTTTGTACATCTTGGAGCCAGTGTAGCCTACAGTTTGTCTCCAGCGATGCACAATACAGCTTATGAAGTGTGTGGTATGAGCAACGATTTTCAATCGTTACAAGTTAAATCCGTTGATGATATTCATGCTATCTGTCAGCGACCTAATTTTGGTGGAGCAGCTATCACACAGCCATTCAAAGTCCAGATCATGTCGCGAATTGGCCCAAAAAGTTACCATGCAAAAGCTATTGGGGCTGTAAACACTCTCTTACCACTTCGGCCGTCCTCAAACGGCAATTCCCTTGACGGTACCACACAATCCTTACTTCAACACGCAAATCGTCGAAGTAAAACTGGACCCGTCACTGCTTATTATGGCGACAACACTGATTTCATTGGGATAATGACATGTCTCCGCCGTAACATATCTCCAAGAAATGTCGTTCAGCCATCCAAAACGACGGGACTAGTGATCGGTGCGGGTGGTATGGCACGAGCAGCTGTGTATGCCATGATTCAACTTGGCTGCCGCAAAATATTCTTATTCAATCGAACACTTGAGAATGCTCAAAGAGTTGCTGATCACTTCAATTCGTGGGCTACTAGTTTGAGTAATCATGGCAAAATTGTACATGTGTTGCAATCATCGCAGGAGCAGTGGCCACAGGGCTTTAGCCCGCCTACTATGATTGTCTCTTGCGTCCCGGCACGAAGTGTGGGCGATCAACCGCCAGCGAATTTCACGATGCCTGTACAATGGCTGGGTAGTCCTACCGGTGGAGTTGTTGTAGAGGTACGTATTTTAATCTTGTCTTTCTACCTCAGTACTCGTATCCAGAACCCTCTCCAGGTGATTCTCATACTCCGTATCGAAGATGTTCTTTCTAGATTTATATGCATTTTAATTCGTGCAAATGAATCTCATCCTTTGTTTGAGATCGTTGTTGAAGCACGATACGCTCCTTGTATTGGATGCAATTTTTGAACTACTCATCATTTCCACACTTTCCATTTTTCATCCCGCATACTAACTAACATTCCACAACAGCTCTCCTATAAACCTCCACTTACAACTCCTCTCCTCTCTCAAATCCGCCAATTTCGCTCCGATACTAAAACCGCCTGGGTAGTCGTCGACGGCCTTGAAGTCCTTCCCGAGCAGGCTATCGCTCAATTTGAGCTGATGACTGGTGTCAAAGCGCCCAAGAGACGCATGAGAATGGAGGTGTATTCAAATTATCATAAATATGGGGAAGCAGAGGGAGATAGACAGGCGTGGATGGAATGATAATGGGTATGAAATTGTATATGAAATTGTGCATGATTTAGCGTGTTGTTGTACTGGATTCTTGTTTATATTAGCTATGTGGAGTTTTCATGGGTGGAGAAAGGAAAGCGGAGACACCAAGAAGCAACAAAATTGGATGGGGATTGGGGTTATGGATCAGGGATAGGGGTAGGGGCTAGTTGATGAACTTAAATTTGACACACGTATATACACCGTTCCATGTAGAATGCACCGAGTGAAGCTGGCACGTGGCTGGATGTTCAAAGTGACGTCCGCAGATTTCTTGGATTGCCAAAGCCAAGGGCACTGAGGTAAATGAAGTAAGGAAATGCAGGATGTCCAACGTTTACTTTCTGTTTCCGGTCTATTGCAAAATTCGCACTTACAATCACCACACACCCTATGCAAATACCTCTCGCAACAGTTCTAGCTTGTTGATCCAGAAAGAATAATCGGCGGTTCTATCGCCTAGCACATCGATTGATCCAATTATACGCCCGTAAATCAATTGATATCTGTCCAAAAACAATAGACGAACATGAACGATTTTGTGGTAAAGACATGACTCCAATTCAATCCATTGAACAATCACAATATCTATGCTCTGTCCAATAATTCAAGATAAAAACGTACAACCACCATAATTAAACATAGCCGGCCATTGTTCTCGATCCATCTCTTCTGCCGAATCGTCTATTATCAGGAATCAGATAGTATGGTGGTAGGTAGTTTGTTGAAGATGCTTAAGGACGGGAAATAGTTGAAAATTTTCATGATGGTGCCAAATCCATCTTGCCTTTTACTCGCTGTCATCAAGTGTCCACACCCCTTCGGACATGGAGAACCTTCACATTTAGTTGTTCACTAAGATTTGTGTGCCTCATAATCTGGATTCCTGGTGTTCCGTACCTGTCAACAACAATGGTAAGGTATGACATGGCACCAAAATATGCGATCACATCACGTGGTAAGGGGGTCATTGTTGTCACCAATGCTCTTCTTGATCAAAATTAAATTCTTGATATTATCATACTCGTAAACTCATTAATATCAATGCACACATATATGCGTGTAGTAATGCTAAGCGGTAATCATAGATGCCCTTCCTCAGAAATGTGCATCTGATAATCCGTAAGTCAAAAAGCCAGCCTCCAAAACACTATAAACACCAAAAACCAAACACAAGTCCGCTCCATCCCTTGAGTTTCCCATTTTCCTACTTTAAAGCAGGCCAGATACTGTTCCACTTTAGACAACTTCGACATGAGCACTCTTCTCGTTTCCTTCCTTGTCCAATCCAATTCCACTTCCTTCTACGTTTCTTCTGAAGGCCTCTTCGTCTTCCTTCAATTCTCTTAATACAATACTATGGGCATGTCTGGCCTTCAATTCGGAGCTGAAGAGTCTATCCATACTCTCCAATGGAATACCCTTAGTTTCAGGAACCAAGAAGAAGACGAATACGATACTGCACATCATCAAAGAAGCAAAGAAGATGAAAACACCCCATCCCATAGCTTTGAACATTTGTGCTGTGAAACGAGCAACCAAGAAGTTGAAGAACCAGTTACTGGCGGCTGCGAAAGCTTGACCAAGTGTACGGACGTGCTGGGGGAACATCTCGGAGTTGATGACCCATGGGGTACCGTTCCATGAGGGAGTGTAGGAAGCGGTCCAGAGGTAAAAGAATGCCATGGCGGATTTACCGCCTGCGGAAAGAGTGGTAGAGGGGTTGGCAGAAGGGTTTGCAACGGCGATATAGCCACCGACGTAGTATAGACAGATGGCTCCTGCAAAGGCACCATACATGAGGAGATTTCTGCGTCCAAAGTTGTCGATAAGGAAGAAAAGCCAAATGAGTGTAACAACTGCCTTGATGACACCAAAGATACCTGTAGTAAGAAGCGAGGCATTTGTACCGACGACACCGATCTCCTTGAAGACGGTAGGAGAGTAGTAGTTGATGGCGTTGATACCAGATGTGTTTTGCCAGAAGAAGAGAGAGCAGCCGAGAGCGAAACGGTACATGACTTTGCGATCGTTGCCGAGAGCCCTGAAAGGTTGCCAGAAGCCGAGTCCAACAGTGGCCTGTTGTTGTTCGAGAGCAGCGTCGATACTGGATACTTCCTCGAGCATGTAGATATCATCTTGAGGAAGTTTTCTAATCCAGCAGAGGTTCTTGAGGGCGGTTGCTCGATCACCACGACTCATGAGCCATCTTGGGGATTCTTTGATCAAGAATAGTCCGGCAAACATGAGACCAGCAGGGATCAATTGAACAGCGAATGGAATGATCCACTGTCTGTGGTTTGCGGGCATAGTAGTTGAGACTCCATACTGTTCACATGTCAGTAAATGAAATCGCTTGAATGTACAGAGGTAAAAACTTACGTTGATCCAGAAGCCAACAACGCCACCAACTTGCCATCCCATCTCATACAGTCCGACCAAGCGTCCTCTAATAGCAGGAGGAGAAAGCTCAGAAATGTAGATAGGAGTCAAATTGGAGGCGCCACCAACACCAATACCAGCCAAAACTCTACCACCGTAAATTAATCCAAGACCTCTATCGCCATTGGCGCCCAACATCATTCCAGCGCCGATAACGAAGACACCGGAGAACACTTGAAGACCCATTTTACGACCCAAATAGTGACCAGCTGCGTAAGCGAAGAGAGCTCCGAAGAACGCACCAGCTTGATAGAGTGAGACGATATTTTCGGAGATAAGGAGAGCTTCATCGGCTGAATATTGTGACCAATTGAATTCGCTCTTGAAAGATGGAAGAGCGATTGTTCCGCCGATAAATGCAGAGTCATATCCAATCATTACTGCACAAAAAGCGGCTCTGTATAATAGATTAGATCGATGAATTTATGCAAATTGGACGGAATCACTTACACAGTCGCGCAGAAATATACGCGGGCGTTGTAGACACATGCTGGCGTAGGCCGATCTGGTGAATGTCAATGGCTACTCTTTAGAAGGACTCTCAAGATATCATACCTTCTACCAAAGTCAAAAGACCCATCTTGAATGATTTTCTATTTCAATACTTCCAAAATTTCGAAGTTGCTGATCTCGCAAGAATCCTTGGCGTCGTGAAGAAAAAATTGTTCGAAGTAACGTGAGTCACAAGCTTGAACCCTTGGACCCGCCCAATTGCAATGTAGTATTGTGATATCGCAACTTTAATAAAATTGCCAAAGATCACTAGATATTCTTGACAATCAAGTCGTTTATATGAAAAGAGATAGAAGAGAGTAAAGATGATGAGATGAAAAAGACAACTTGTAATGGAACACCCATTTTATAAGAGGAAAATCCAGATAACACTTGGTATGGTGGATCTTCAAAATTTGATGGCAATCCAGAACTTACTTTTGGCCATGCTTACGGCTCCGTCTTCCTGGGACTGGACAGGGAAGTCTGGATTGTATTCTGGGGTAGAATGAAAGATTCATGTTCATTTTGGTGTGTGTCTTGGCGAGTTCTTATCTTCCGTGCGCGGCGAATGCTATGCCAATGCTATTGACAAAAGTCAAAATGACCTTTACTTTTTGGTTGTTGGTGGGGAAGCTTAGATAGAACACGAGGGAGGACCTAGCTTAGGTTCCGCATCCAGAATGCCATGGGGTGGAAAGGGGAAGAAGATTTGGCGCGCGAAGGCGCGGATTTGAAGGTCATCATGCACTCAAGATTGGGATTTGGCTGGCTTATTGAGATCTTACTAGGTTACTTCTGGTATGGACTACTTCCTTAGATGGAGAACTTGATGAGGAGAGAGATCTTGTGTGAGAGAATGTGGGAGACCCGGAAAAGAATATCAAAATTGAGGGAAAGACCTTTTCCATATTTTTTTCTGGGTGCGACAGACGAACATGATTGGCGATCGACCTGGTTAACACGTGGAAAGGGTTACCATGGTAGCTCTCCCCATGGGGAATCAGCGGGGGAATTCGCCCCTTTAAATTACTGTTCTATTTGATTTAAATATGAAGAAAGGAAGGAATGTTGAGGCTGGTAATCTTTATAAAACACTAATCAATCTGGCTGCTCCGAAATATTGATTATGTGCTGCAACTTGCAACCTGAAGATCAATTTCTTCGTTGTTTACTCCAATCTGGCAGTATCTTGAGATGTTAACCTCCCAAAACATTTACCCGACCTATCTTAATGCCATGGCTTTCTGAATCACTTGTTCTTTCACGAATTCACTCCTCTGTAGCCATCACCGCCACCCCAAGATATTTAAGCAAGCCTTTGGTTCTTAGCTATAGCTTTACTTAAACCTTGAGACGTTGATGGCGGAGACAAGAAACTGGAAGCTCCGACCAAACTGCAATGGAAGAGCAGCTAAGAAACAATTATTTTGGAATCACTAACCTCAAATAGTAACCCATCGCTGAAATGTACCGTGCCGTCGCTTAGAAATTCACGGCAAGGGGCTTCTAGCTAATCATTGGCTCAATTGAGTCAAACCCTACCCCACGTCGTGTGGGATCATTCCTAGTGTTCACGGACGGCTAAAGAAATTTGCGGGTTGATCGAAGAGTAGGGTTCTGATTTCACAAATCAGATCTCATCCAAAACAAATCCATGAGAAGCATGAAACTGTGCATTGTGTGTACAAAATTCTGGTGGGGTTCTGCTTCAACCTTCCAGATTATGAATTTGCGACGCGTATATGTATTTCCGCGCATTGCAAAGCTTCTTACAGGTCAAGACGTATGGAATTGTCATCAAACCAATTAGCTGGACAGAGTATAAGTTTGATTAAACTGCTCACGGGCTAATGCCATTAGACCCTGAGACTTGGCTCATAGAGAATACGATTCCTTTCCCGTTGACTTGTTTGTTTGATCTTTGCTCTTCCATCGATAACAAGATATCTCCACGATTTCAGAAGCTCCATTTCCTCGGTTACCTCTCGAAATAACTTTTCCGCTCCCATTCGTCTCCTCATCGTTCCCAACTCCAGTCCATTATAACCTTACTCATATTAGAATCCATCTCTTTTTGGATATACGATTCGAGTTGCAACATTTTATTGAATATTAAGTTTTATCTGCAGCTATGTCACAAACAATCACCAGCACCGTTGACGCCACCATTCCCTCCGCAATGATGGAGACCCCGCCCCCGGATATCTCCCACCTGGATCGAGTTGCATACCTGTTTGGGTATCCAATTGCGCATTCTCTCTCCCCTCTATGTGAGTTCGAATCCTTGAATCTTCCATCACACCATCTGCTTCAAAGCTGTTCATCACCCAGCATCACTCCTATGGGGACATGCCCCAAATCCCCAGAGCTTGCTGCATTCGAGAGAGCGATCATTCATACCTTGAAAATTCAATGCTCTATGCATAGCTACAAGAACTTTCACAATGCACCTCCTTCTTTTCCCTTCTAGGTCTCCAGCTAACCAATGATCCCACCACCAGTCCATGGCACTATCTTCCGCTCATTAAACCTCAACTACCTCCAATATCTATATGAGACACAAACCCTCAAAGATTGTATCGAACTCACTAAAGACCCCAAATTTCTCGGCGCTTCCGTAACCATGCCCTTCAAAGTAGCCATCATCCCATTCCTCGACCAGCTTACACCAGAGGGCGCTGCCATTGGTGCCATTAATACTATCTACCACCGCACATCACCCTCTGGTGAGAAGATTCTTTGTGGAACCAACACCGATTGTATTGGTGTCCGCGAAGCTATCCTTCAGAACGCATCAGCAGCAACAATATCAAGTATAAAAGGTTCGGCAGGTATGGTTATCGGAGGTGGAGGAACCTGTCGAGCAGCCGTCTACGCATTAAAGAAATTCCTCGGTTGCGAGACGGTATACATGGTCAATCGGGATAAATCCGAGTGCGACGCTGTGATTGCGGAATGCAGCAGTAACGGATTCGGAGACAATCTGTTGTATATCGAGTCGGTAGAACAAGCGAAACACTTAGCAGCACCCACAGTAATCGTCTCTGCGATTCCAGATTTTACACCAATATCCGTCGATGAACATAGAGCGAGGGGAATCATTACAGAATTCTTGGGAAAAGAGGGGGAAAAGGGAGTAATTTTAGAAATGTGTTATCATCCAAGTCCCGATACACAGATTGCAGCACTAGCTACAAAAGCGGGATGGCAGGTAGTAGGAGGTGTAGAAGCGATGATCAACCAGGGGTTGGAGCAAGATAAGGTTTGGTTGGGAGTTGAGCTTGAGCAGTTACCGGTAAAGGAGGTAAGGACTGTGGTTTTGGAGAAATTAGCGAATGACAGGGCGAAGCACGCGAGTTCGTGATGTACAGGTTAAATGTATGCGTAGGACACAAGTCCGAGAGACGTCACGATTAAGTGTAACGATTTTGGCTATTTAGAAACGTGATATGAATTTGTGGTTAAAATACAAATGGTTGCATGGGCTGTATGTAAAATTAAGATAGATTATACTCAAGCAATGAACTCAATTTGGAACATCCATACTTCTCTCTCACCAAACTTCCTAAGTGAAAAGGATACCTCCTCGTGGAATAAAACTTCCTATTCGGATCCGAATTGTGTTTGTAAATCTCTACACCAACAAACATCACTGATCGACGGGCTTCTCGATATCAATTTAATCAGCATAAAACCCCCACCACACAACCCCACTACACCGCTTCACCACGCCTATCATCGGCCTCCAATCCTTCCTGATACAACCCCACTATCAGACCTATCAAGTCTTACTCATCCGCGTGCCTGCCTACCTACTCATACCTGAGCCTCTTTATTGTGAGCCATCCAAAACAAGTCTCCTTCCTCCGGTGCAGTTTAGACACCAATTGATATCCAGAGGTTAGCAAATAACAAAATGGCCGATAAGATATCAGATGCAGAACTCCAAGAGATCTACGCGTTTGCGTTAGACTTGGGGAGGAGAGCGGGCAAAATGTTGATGGACGGGGTAGAGAAGAGATGTGAAGGTGATGAGGGGGGGAAGGAAGAAGAAAAAATGAATGCGGTGGACATCGTTACACAGACTGATTTGGGTATGTCTTCGAGTCATTCACGCTGGGTATTAGGGGGGAAGATACGTCTATCTGATGCGTCAGGATGGCGGGATTGAAAAGAGATATACTGATCACGTGAAATGGATAGACGTTGAAGCATTTGTTAAGCATGAGATCTTAAGTCGATATCCTTCACATAAGTAAATACTGTCTCCTTTATTCATAAAAGCTAGCTCACAATGCCCAGATTCATCGGAGAAGAAACCTATTCCTCCGGCTCCTCCAAACAATACCTCGTCGATGACTCCCCAACTTGGATCGTCGACCCTCTCGACGGAACAGTGAATTACACACATTTATTCCCTATGTTCTGTATCTCCATCGCCTTTTGTATCAACGGTATCCCCATCATTGGAGTCATTTACGCTCCAATTCTCGATGTCTCATATTCTGCTTTAGCCGGACACGGCGCTTGGGAAAACGATCATGTGGGAGCTAGTGACGGGATTCCATCGGGGGGCTCTAGTTTCGGCTCAGGAAGTTTGAAGAGAAAGAGAAGGTTACCATATGTAAAAGGGAAGCCTCTGGGACCAGAGGCGCCGAAGGGTTGTACGTTTAGTTGTGAGTGGGGGAAGGATAGGAGGGATATCGAGGGAGGAAATTTGAGGAAGAAGATTAATAGTTTTGTAAATCTGGCTACTGAGATCGGAGGTAGAGGTGGAAAAGGAGGAATGGTTCATGGGGTCAGGAGTTTGGGGAGGTGAGACATTTTTCCCATCTTTATCTCTTGTAATATGAGAGGACGAGTAATCAAAATACTAACACTCCTGTGACATCTAGTGCAACGATGGATCTAGCATACACAGCAACTGGAGCTTTCGATATTTGGTGGGAAGGCGGTTGTTGGGAATGGTTCGTCAATTCATTCGATTCATATCTCTACTTTCTACATCAACTAACACACACCCCAGGGACGTAGCAGCAGGAATTTGCATTCTCCGCGAAGCCGGCGGTTTAATAACCACCGCAAATCCTCCCGCCAACCTCGAGACTGATCCTATCCAAGAAGTCAGATTGGGTAGTCGATTGTACCTAGCTATTAGGTACGTTCACTCTCTCATTGCCCTCTGGGAAATTCGACTCCATACACCCTGTATTCCACCGATTCAGTCAGAAGAATTTTAATACTAACCACTTTCCTCTCTAGACCAGCAGGCGATACGCCCACCGAAACAGGAAGACAACAACAAGAGCGTGTAGTGAGAGAAGTATGGAAGAGGGTGGAGGCATTAGACTATTCCCGTCCTGGAGCATAGTGGAAGGGTAATATTGCATGTACAGAACTTAGATGAGGTACGGCGCTGCACAATGTTGTAAATAAGCAACTGTATACTGTAGAACGTAGTTAGATTCACATGCATATACACTGATCATTCAACTTCGATGCTCTCTTAACAATGATGTGTATGTTGCAATCAGATTTGTATCGATGTTTTTATTTTGTAACGTTTCTCATAAATCCTTACTACCCCTCTAGTTCCATCCGATCGCCGACGCAATATTCATTGCACACAAATAGCCATATGTTCGAAAGATATCCAGCCCTTTATCGATCATATTTCAATAAAGCACCTTCAAGCATCGTCTCTCCATATCAGTCACAAGAGCAACTATAGATATATCAAGGTTCTGTTTAATCTACCAACGCTCCGTTAAGGACATCTTTCTAAAGGAAAGGTATGCCCCTGCAACCACTATAGATCGCATCGCTGGGTGTCTATCAAAAGATAGAGGGAATGAGGAAAACAATAATACAAGAGATATAGGGAAACTTGGATGACAGGCTGGAAACATTCCCGTGTAGATTGAGTATCAACTCTTCAGAATGAACGCGAGAGAAAGGAATTGGGACGAATGAAGAGGAAAAAAGAGATATACTTAGGATGATAATATCAAAATGTATCACTGCACCTGAAGGACTCAAGGACGAGACGTGGAGAACACTTGGTTCTATGAATTTGCGCCGCCGTTAATTCTCTTTCCAAGAAAATGCAATTCCGTCCCGTTTGCTAATTAGCAATTTATTCAGTCATGATCCTTTCCGTCTTTCCGCTACCGTACGCCACGCTATGGGTATAAATCTTCGAATATAGCAAATTGCAGATTGATTTTGATATTAATCATACGATCGTAAACCAAAAATCTAATCGCTAGAATGTGTAAAAAGAGCAGAAATAGATTCTCCATAATGATTCCTTCTAATGGCCTCGGAGAGTAGCTTTGATAAGTCTAAGATTTGCAACTTCTTTGCATCTTTTGCCTTCTCTGGCGGGATAGGGAATGAGTTTGTAACGACAATGGTGTCGATACAGTCACAGTTTTGGAGTTCTTCAAGGGCATCTCCTCCAAAGAGGCCGTGCGTAGCAATACAATAGACCTTCTTGGCACCACCGCGTTTGACGACTGTTTCAGCTGCGGCGATCCAGCTGCCAGCTTTATCAATCATATCGTCAACGATGAAGACGGTACGATTTCGAACATCTCCTACTAATGTAATCATCTGTTCGAGACCTGGGTCTTTAAAGCCTTCTTCTTCCTCATCCGATGCATCACCAGCAGCGTCTGCTGTTCCACCTAATGCGTGTGGCTCAGGATTAAAGATTGAAGATGCCATAGAAATCGACATAGGATCATCTTCGGGACGTTCGAGAATTAATGAAGACGACATCGCAGATTGTGTAGGCGAAGGATAGTCATCTGAGACGATATGACCTTGAACCAATCGACCATGGGTGACCTCTCGAGCACGCTCATCAGTATACTGCGCTTCAATCGCTTCATCAACGGGTGTAGATCTTGGTGCGGGGGTAGTGTGTGCTCGTATCAAAGGCGAGGATGCTCCAACAGAATTTCGATGCCCAGATCTGATGGCCGATGGCGCGTTGTGCAAACGTTGTGGTGGAGAGGGGTGACTGTCTTGACGGGCTCTTGTCTGATGTGAGACTAAATCACCGTCCAGTAACATTGATGAGGTAGGGTCTGCTTCTCCGTCATGTTTTGGCTCTTCTGCCGTCTCTTCTTCCGCTGCAGGATATGCGTCAATATGTAGCTTGTTGATGTCTCCATGCAAATCTTCGCCCGTAGAGTTTTCGATTTGATTCATGATCATACTCATTGACATGTTTGCGGGGGTTCGTCTTCTGTCTGTTGTGACCATTCCGAAATTGAGTTTCAGAGCATCTGCTAGAGATGTTACTCTTTTGGTGCCACCAGCATTCTTCGAAACGCAAACAGCCTCAGTCCACTCCTGCACATTGCGCCGAATCCAACGTGCAATCAATGGTTCCGCGTGAAGATTGTCGACAGGACATTTGAAGAAGCCTTGCATTTGTGAAGCATGGAGATCGACAGTAATGACATGATTAATTCCGGCAACGTGTAGAAGATTTGCGAGCATACGAGCAGTGATAGCTCCTCGATGTGACTTCTTTTTTGACTGTCTACTGTATGGGAAGTATGGCAGAACAGCTGTAGAAGTTAGCAATTAAGTCTTGCGATAGTAGGAAATAGAATTCGGCGCACGAACCTGTAATTTTGTTCGCGGATCCTCCTTTGCAAGCAGATATCATGATCAAAAGCTCCATGATACTATCGTTTATCTTAGAACTACCCGATTGAACGACGAATACATCCTTCTCTCGAATGCTCGTCATGATCTTGACGCTTGTCTCCCCCTAAAATTTATTAGCTGAATAGCTTGCTTCTCTGGGAGTTGAGAAACAGTACATTTGCGAACTGAGTAAGCTCGACTGGGGCCGAAGCCATTCCCAAGTTCGTACATATTTGATCTGTGAGCTTTGGGCATGAGCTGCCGGCGAAGATGAGTGTATTGCGCATCTTGGGTAATGTTGTTTTTTTTGCTTGAAGATGCTTTTTCAATGTCAAGAAGAAAAGAAAAAGTTTTGGCGAGAGATCCAGGATATGTAGTGGGGTTGATTGCGCTAGCGGGGTTTGGGCTGAAATTTGGGGAATTAATCAATCAATGACAATGAAATCAAATGTTCATCCATCCCTTCACCAAAATTTATCATTTCTTCACGCAAACCTCACTCTGAACAGGGCTCAATTCATTCAATACAAATACTTCGAGCCACGTCTATCAATTCAATTAATACAACCAAATATCACAAATGTACAAACTTTCTTGCCGCCACTAATGCAATGGGAATTCCACATCTAATAACATTCTTACGTCCTTATGCAACTCTCGATTCGTTAAAGGGCAATGATATTGTGATTGACGGTCCAGGCTTGGCATACCATATCTATCATATATGTTTAGGTACCAAAAAGTCTGCGGGAAACTACTTTGAAGCAAATCCATCATATAAAGAGCTCGGAGATACTGTACTAGCATGGCTGGATAGCCTAGAACGGAGTGATGCTGTTGTGTGAGTTCTACGGGATTATAAGCTTCTCTTCATTGTGCTGACTTGTAGCAGGAAAAGGATATACTTTGACGGATACCTACCCCCAGCCAAATTAGATGTTCGTTACCAAAGGCTTAATCGAAATACGCAGCAACTGGAGAAATATCACAAAGAATACGCGTCTGGTTTGAGGTACCGACTTTCATCGACAAGCCGAACTATACCTACATCGTTTCCTTTCGCATTTTCCCCCCAGCGTACCAACTTCACAAAGCTTCCAGCATCATCCTTTCTCGTACCTGCAATAATTGAAGCTTTACAAAACTGTAACAAATACAAACATCTCGTCACGATTGTTCCTGGGGAAGCAGATACATATTGTGCCAGCTACGTTAGCCGATATGGTGGAATCATTCTCACTGGCGATTCCGACCTTCTTGTTCATGAAATTGGCTCCGACAGTTCTGTGAGCTTCTTTCAAGATGTTGAAGTTTCATCCAAGGCCGATTCATGGATGCTACAGTCCCAAATATTCCATGCTGGATCCATCATCAAGCGATTAGGCCTTCCCCCTTCATATGGTATTCGTGCTCTTGCCTTTGAGATCTTCATGGATTGCCATGGTAGCTTTTCCAAGTTACTGAAACAAGCAACTGCGTTAACCGCCATCAATCAGCACAAAAAAATGTATGAAGATTTTGTCAAGGAGTATTTGCCAGTGGAAATTGATGTAGCCACTCTCAGTGGGGAGTTGGTCAAACCTTCTGAAGTGAAGACTGCTCTGCAAGTTCTTGATCCTCGTATTTGTGAGTATGTTCTTCAGTTTCCTTATTTTATGAAATGTCTTGGCCTTTCCCAATCTTCAAGCGGCTCCCAGGATGGTGCAAATAACATCAACATTTTTCTTCCATTTCTCATTGATTCCCCATCTCGAACCAATGCTTGGGAGATGTCCACACCCATCCGACAACTGGCATATGGTTGCATCAATCTAGTACTTCCAGTCGAAGAGAGGAGGACCTCCGTTTTTGAGAATAAACGACAAGCCAATGCTTCGCGCGGGAGAGAGTGGGAAATTCCAGGTGCTTCAGACATTCCAGAGGCTTGCACTGAAATTCTAAACTTTCTTCGCGAGTCACGGTCCAAGTTCAAAGGACAAAGCATTGCTGACCATTGGACCTCAATCTCATTTACACAAGATGCCCAGTGGTCGGAGTCGATTGACAAAGTAAGCCTGGGCAGGAAGGTTTTGGTTGGACTCCAAATCTCAGAACCATATAACACTATCCGTAAGATAAGTGAGTGGGATTGGGATACGATACATGTCATAGCCCAAATCCAAGGATCTCATTACTCTTTCAGAATCTTGAAGCAGATGATAACCTTTTTGATCCTGATTGGTGGCCGTAAATCAGTCCCTTTACCATTGTTGCAACTATACGATACGCTTCAAGACCTGCCATGTCTTAGTGATCTCATTGGATCCGAACAAATGGACTCCATCTTAAGGACGATGAAAGAAACAATTCTTGGAGATTCGAGTCAAACGATTGAATTATCTACTGCCACTTCTGCGAAAACATCTAAGCAAAAGAAGAAAAGGAAGCGGGACAACTCGAATCGAACTGGTACAGCAAACAAAAAGCCAACAAATCCATTTGATGTATTGGGTATTGATTGGTAACATGATTGTCTTGACTGCCTTCACTCTAAGGATGATACTTGGTATTGAATTGAATGAGCTGCATTGATGATTTTATAATTTTCCGCAAGATCTTGTTCATGTCATGTAGAAAGACACTTTATCCTGCATTTCATGGCAGACATGACAATAACCATATAGACTCTATACCTTGTTCAAGAACAAAAAGATACAATCCACTCCATGGATCAAAACAATTGGACAGAAGCGACTTGTGTTTTGGCGCTTAATGGTCTCCAACCTTTCATCTCTTCCTAGTAGACTTTATAGCAGCCTCAGTAGTCTCACTACCATGGCTGCAGATGAAAACATTTTGGACTCTGGTGTGGAATTTTGAGTCATGAGAGAGATGAAAGAGGAAAGGGGCAAGAGGTTAGATGGAGGGGCTGTATAGATTCGGGGCAAATGACCCGAATCTTCGTGAGTGGATTGTTAGTGAATTGTGACTCTTTGTATATCCAGCGGATTCTGTGTAATGCAACAGTAGCAGATAAAGACAGAGTCTATTCTATCACATGTTTGTTGCTCATAACAAATTCATCATTCAGAAGTCAGGTCTGTGATGGGTAGAACGATTTACAGCAATGAAGAGTTGTTCTTGCTGATGGAAGTGAGTACAGTAAATCTGTCTTTCAGAAACATTATATTTAGTTGTATATATAATCAAAGTGTATACCAATTTGAAGCAAAGTTGTTTGCACAATTTCTACATCTTATTCATATAATAAGTATTTTCTAGCTAATGAATGTTGATCTCATTTTATTCCTTTGCCCATTCACTCTTTCCTTTATAGGCCACAGTATCAGGTTTAGTTCATCACGGGGTAGGAAGGAGAAACACAATAAGAAAGTGAATATTATGTCCATTTCGGACCACACTGGCCTCATTTACTTCTGAGTCCCGACCTCCGACTTCCCACAACAACCAATTTACCAACATGGTTTATTGTTTATTTATTCTCTTCCACAACTAAACCCTTCTTTCAACCTCGACTTCCAATCTCGACTTTTGGTAACAACTGCAATCATGGATACAATCATGAAAGATGCAAACGATGCTGCTGAACAACGTTCTTGTCACACAAGCATCTTGAATGAAGCTGCAGCTGCTCCAAAAACTGCTGTCAACTTTACAGAAATCGTTGAAATTTCTTCAGATGATGGATCTTCTGAAGAATCTAGTAATGGTGATGATGATCAGGAGAGTGTTGACAGGCAACTGATCAATAACGCAAAGGTTGGTGTTGTTTTATCAGTGTTTATTGAGTTGCAAAGTGCCTTTTGTTAATCATAAATGTTACAGCAATCTGACGAGAAGCAATCCGGTAAAGCACATAACCTGACGCCCGTTGAAGAGGTTGTGGATAGAGATAGACGGGCAATAAGATCAAACCCAAGAGTTCAAGGGGGAAAGATCTCAAAGACAACCAAGGATAAAACAACTGTCCAAAAGGTCGTTCTCTGTCGCCCAGATTCGTCTGTTGTACCAACTAGACCAGATCAACTTCATCTTCCAAAACCTCAATGCAAGGACGCTAAATCAGGTCGAGGCCAAATACCTGAATATTATGGATCAAGAGGATTGAAAAGAGCGCGATATTCTGACAGGAGCTTACGTTCGGAGGGTAGGAATTTACTTGACCCCTGATTCGAAACCTCTTTGTATAAAGCTAATCTGAACGACTTCATTCTAGTCCGTCCAAGATTCAAAGACAAACCTCACGGTCACTATTCCCAGCGAAAGTCGAATCTCCCTCATTTACCCTTCATACTTCAAATAACAATACTTCGATCTTTGCAAACTGCATTAGAGTCGATGTGTTACCGATTTGTACAAAAGTGGCTTCCTAAGGTGCTGAATGCTAACACATGGGAATGTCCCGAAAATGTAGAGTTGAACTTATGGTGGGGCGCATTAAATGAGTGTGAGATACCAGTTGAAGCTATTGGTCGTCAAGCACGCACTTCTCTTAATTCCCTCTTCGCGCGGGTGACTGGGATACGCCATCTTGCGGTACATAGACTTACACAGGTCGCAATCGATAGTATCAAGGCAATGATTGAAGATGCTCTGGAAATCGCACACATATTTCGAGACGATATTTTCGTTCCAGAGTTTGAACTCTGGAAAGAGAAGCTCGCATATTGTTTGGAGGTTGATCGGAAGGCATCTGGTAAGCCAATCATGGTCCGTAGACTCAATGCTATCAGCACTATGAAAGAGTACAATGCGAGTAGTCAGGATAAGCTCAATAAAGAGATTTTCGCGCTAAAAGCCGAACTTTTGGAAAAAGAAAAAAAGGCTGAGCGACTACACCAAGAGTACAACTCTCTTGTGAGAAGCGAAACCGATACTATTGAACTTGCCAGCAATGGCGGTAAGCTCGGCGTTGAGGAAACTAAACACCTTGGAGATTTCAAAGCACTTGAAGAATGCTTTACGCTGAACTTCGACAGGAAAGCACCTAATCCTGAGCCAGCAGAAAACTTTTCAGGTCACCTTATTATGTTGTCAGAAGTCGGTATGCGTGGACCCAGTAGGGCAGATACAAACAGGCCCATAAACGGTCAGTCTAGTATCCAGAATCCCACTGTCTCTCACGGAACTGGTATCAATGGTCTGCCGTCGAGACCTGAACCTATTCCTAGGAATGCTTATGGTACCCCGAAGGACATAAATGATAACTCTGGTTTAGGCCAAAGAACTGCCAGTGGTCCAGTCTCCACATCGCATACCGAACTGCGAATTCCTGCTACAGCGGCCGTTGTTGATCTTACGGAAGAGGACGATGCAATTATGGTTGGGTAGTGTTGATTTTGGTGCATATTTTGTTGTGGGGTTTTAATAATGCAGCATATGATGAGGAGGTTGGAGAGAGCGCTGTGACTTTAGGTTATTAATGTCAAGTCGAGATTATGTTACGTAGCGATGCTGGACTCGGAATACAAACACATACATTGCAATTTTGCTCTACATTTGGCGAGCATCTAAGCTTGAAAATGGAAAAGAGTTTCCGCCATGTGAGATAGCTCTTGGAATGGGTGCTTAGAATGATTTGATTGAGATTTCCTGTAGCTATATATTCTAGTCTATGTCTATGGACTCCAGGATCTTGCTGACTAATGTGGAAAGGCTTCTTCATTGTCACATGATTCCATTCACAAAATCTTTTTTTGTGAGATCCTTTCATTTAGATGTCACAGTGAATACTGCTAATTTCACACAAGGCTAAATCATACAGACTACTCATTTCAGATAATCGAATTCTAGAATCTTAAATAGCTTCCTCTCTAGTAGGAATAAGAGACAAGTTTATCACTTCTTAAAACCCGCTTTTATCCCATTTTCGCTTTCCTTTTGCATTCCAGACAAAGGTTCTTAACCGTTCTTAAACTCGGCAACACAATCATGGCCGATTCATTAAACTGGAGGGTTCGCGCTCCAGCAGATATAAACTCTGAATCTAGACCAACAAACTGGTCCAACCAAGCGCCTAAGGATGATCGCCGCCAAAGGCAACCTATCGTGCCTCTCGCAGAACGAAGCCGGGCCGAGGACGTGAAAGTCCACAGACCGGAACGGCAAAATGAAGAGTCGCCTGAAACTCTTCAGGCTATTGCAGAAGGTCGTCGTGTCTACTTGGGGAACTTGCTCTATACCACTACGCCAGATGCCATTAATGCATTTCTTGCCAGGAACGGCATAGCTTCTGTCAATAATGTACATATTTCTATTGATCCTTTTACGGGCCGTTGTCCAGGATATTGCTTCATCGAGTTTGCAGAAAAGGAGGTAGCAGATAAGGCTATGCAAACTTTGGAGGGTCTTACAATATCGGGTCGACCGGTTAGATGTCGTCCTTGTCGCCCCAAGGGGAACATCAGACGTGGTGGTCCAGATCATGGGACAGGTAGTGAAAATACCACTTCTAGTTATAATCGCTGGGGTAATTGGGATTCGAGAGCTAGGGACTCGCAACACGATACACTCGCGGGACACAGCGGACCGAATGATGCATTGAGACATTTTCAGGTTTCAAAGGCCAAAGAAGAAGGTAGACAGTTGTATGTTGGCGGGTTGCCTAGAATGCTGGATCAAACGGAGAATGAATTGGAGCTTCGATCTATCTTCGACGGCTTCAAAATGTAAGTTTTTGATCACTATCTTGGATCTGACTGCCCATGTTAATCTTTTCTAGCGATGGAGTGAGTAAGAGGGTGAGCCCTCGTGAAAACAATCTGGATGATAGACGAAACTTTTGTTTCGTTGATTTTGTCAGCCGCGAAGAGGCTGAAGAGGCTATGCGAGCTATCGATGGTACATCCTATAGAGATGCTCCTTTGAAGGTCTCGATGTCAATTACGAAGTCCCAAAGAGATAGAACTAGTGATAGGGGAATGAGAATGGAGAGAAGCTCGCGATGGAATTAGATAAACTGTAATAATGGTCATCTGGATACGTAAGTGATCGCCGTGAGTCGATTAATCACCAAGTCGCCTTGCATGACTACATATCACCCAAATATACTCTTATCAAAATACTGGATCATACAATGTAACTAGAATTAATAACTCGAATAATGATACTCAAGTTGCACCAAGTCATGTCTTGGACCTTTCAACATCCATTTGGCGGGTTCTGAAAGGCCATAGATTTACATAATTACAAATACAGGGGCTGATTGAATATTATCTCTAGTGAACCTTGACTGGAATATATATTAATTGTATTCTTGAGTGTATAGAGGAGGGTGCATTTGCAAGGTTGTATCAAGGACTGGGGACTTTGAATATCTGGTGCGGGTTTTCATTCACGTGAGACTTGGAGTTTCGATACTTGACATGGAAGAATTCGTGTTAAACAACTCGGCTCTTCGACTCTGCGAAATCTTAATGCTTGATATGAAATCGAGCTAGATAAGAGTGAGATTATATGGTTGATGTCAGGCTCGTCGACTGGGCTGATGGATGAGAAGAGCGGGCAGGTATAGATATGATGGAAGGGCATTGATTGGCATTGGAGAAGATTTTGAAGGGATTGGGGGTTGAAGAGCTATGAGGAGATATATAACTTATGAATCAATATTGGAAGGAAATGAGAGAAGAGAATGTTCTCGATATGAGCCCTTGGTATAAATTATATGAATCAAAATCAATGTACATATACCTCACTCTTCTCCAGTAAATACTAAATATTACCGAGCAATCAGTAATGACTGACATAGCACTCAGGATTCTGGACACCGCGTAGACTCCCGTAATACTACTCACTCCTACCTTGACCGCAAGTATCCCTTCATTTCTAGACCTCCACTCACCGTGGCAACATGGAGAGTTCCGTGCAAAGACTTACCTTTTTCCAGATCATACTTTAAGCCAATTTCTGTTAATTTACACAATATCTCTTAGCCATCTAAATGAACACGAAGTGGGCAGACGATCGTTTTTCCTCTGAAAACTCAGAGAGCTCAGGTGGATACTTTGACATCGCAGTTAGAGGAGAACACACTCGATTCCTCTGGCTGTCTGGGTATGGAAAAGGTGACAAGTATAGGAAGTATGATGAAGTAGGGGTTAACGAGAAGTTCTAAAGCACTTCCTGATCTGTTTCTTGGCCCTTTCGATGATCAATATTTCACACTGTACTGCTAGAATATGCCTATATGAAATGAAAAAAGGAATACTGAAGATACTGCAAGTACTCATTTACATCACACAACTTCCACAACGCCCACCCAATTTCAATGAATCGTTTAGTCCTTGTGTAAGAATGAGTCTTCTTGTCAAGAGTTGAAAAATGGAGCATCACTTAAGCCGTCCATGTTTAATTTACCCAGCACTATCATCTCCAAACTATATGCGTACACAGCCAGAGGGATTTATTTGACATATAAAAAGCAATCACCTTCTAGACGTCGACAACGCGAAAGCATCAGTAAAACAACCCACATCCAAGTAAATTCTTGACCCTATAGCATCCACACGATGCGCTTACCAAGATCTCCCTAATGATTTCCCAATCATTACACAGGGTGTAAAATACAACACACACCATAAAGTTTCCCCATCCCGTGATCTGGGCATCGCTGCACTCGGATTAATAACCACCCTCTTCATTTCATCAATCTGCTTACCGTACCTGAGTAACCCATTTGAAGATTCTTACCAAATCTCGCCAAGCCATATTGCACATGGGGAATTAGCATCGATCAACCGTTGTCAATTGCTGACATCTCTCTTAACGATCGTTACTCATCAAGAATTATGGAGCACCAACACCAAGCTATTCCCTATTCTATCCAATCAGCTCATACTTTGCATGATCAAAAATTTGACTATTCCCGAAACAGAAAATTTTCCGTGCTAGTGCATTTGTAAAAGAATGGTAATTAATCGCGTTTTACTCCACCCTCGGTTGTAGATGGAAGAAACCTGCTTACTCATTCAGAAGCTATTGCATTATGCTTGATTGTTTCTGCGCTGAGTAAAGTCCTTGCATGAATGCTCTCCACACGATTAATGCCCGCGGACCAGGTGCCCGGAGGGGAAATATTTCGTTTTGAAGCGAGCCTCTTGATGCTATCGGAGGAAATCCGTAAGTAAGTCGAGGTAGTGTTTTTTTGGGGCGTTGATGGTGGTGGTTCTGGTGTGACGGTGAATCTGCCATCGGTTGTCGGGCTGGCCGTTGGGTAAAGTTATGGAAATCGTGGAGACTACTAGAAAATTGTGAATTGTGACGGAGATTGAATCATCTAGATGCACAGCTGGGGACCCGGTATTCTGATTACTTCCTTGTGAGTGATGAGGTAGGTGGATCTAGATCGATGAGACATATCGAAATATTGAGGTAATGTTGTCGCCTCGAGGACTTTTGGTAGTCAAGAGTTTGTGTATAAGAGGAAGAGAGTTTCCAACGATTTCAATCATCATCCTCATCACTCATCTCATCATCAGACTCACTTTAATACTTCAAAGTTCAATCTATATATTTCCATCAACAACATGAAGTTCTCTACCTCCATGATCTTGGCCTCTGCCATTGCCGTTGAAGGTACAATATATACTGCTACGTTCAAATTTTGCAACCAGAGCTCGAATGCTAACAACCCATCAGGTTTTACCTTTGATCGTCTCAACAAGAGTGATGCCGCTCTTCTTGTCATTGATCACCAAATTGGACTTTCCGAACTCGTGAGAGATTATGATCCAACTGTCTTCAGACAATCACTCCTCGGTCATGCAGCTCTTGGAAATCTCTTCGATCTTCCAACCATCTTGACCACTTCTGCTGAGCAAGGACCAAACAGCAATCTCCCAGAGGAGATCATTTCCGTTAGTGACCATGAGGTGAAATCATTCCGAATCAGTGCTAATGGTGATAGATGCACCCAACTGCCCCTTACATCAAGCGCCAAGGAGAAGTTAATGCGTGGGACAATGCTGAGTTCCGTGCCGCTGTTGAAGCCACTGGCAAGAAACAATTGATCATTGGAGGAATCGTCACCGAAGTTTGTGAGTCAACCCTTTACCCATATTACATTTCGGAGTCCCATTTTAATGCAAATCAATAGGTACTTCTTTCCTCGCCCTCTCACTTATTGAGGCAGGCTATGATGTTTGGGCCAATACCGAAGCAAGTGGTACTTTCAGTGACAAATTGGCTTCGGATGCCAACCGACGTATGGAGCAAGCCGGTGTTCATCTCATGGGATTGTTTGGAATTACCATGGATTTGATGAGAGATTGGAGAAACACTCCTGGTGCCGCAGAAGTCCTCCCATACCTTGACAAGTAAGTCAACAAATCACCATTTCCAAGGAATAAAGAGATATTAATATATTCCCAGATACTTAGTTCCATACTCCTTGGTTGCCCGTGCTCATGGATATGCTATCGGAAACGGTACCATCCAGCCAGGAGAAGCCCAAATCCTCCTTTAGATGATTTTCCGAAGAAGCCAAAAGTCAGAGCTGGATCATTCTTACTGTTCAGACAAACGAGTTCTCCCAATGTGTGTTTTCTTGTTCGCGCAAAGGAAATTACAATCGGGCACTTGAACTGTATCAGCTCTGCGATATATTGTTAGATCTCCTGGTTATAGTCCTAGTCATTAATAAAAAGCGTACTTTCAAGTCATATCAAATCCTTCAGCTCTCGTTTGGGAACAAACTTCTTATGTACACTTCCCTTTTGATCACGATCCCATGCCCATCGCTTGAGAAGATTAACATCCAATTTATTGTCAAGCATCTGAACAACGTAATCTCCAATGATTGGTAGAAATTTCCACCCATGAAAAGAACCTCCCGTGGTAATGTGCAAATTCTGACATCGTGGATGTGCCGAGATTATAAAATCTTGGTCCGGGGTAATCCCATCCCTAATTACCGCATTAGATTTTGAAAGAAGCAAGGGCCTTGATCCAACATACCAACACATGCGAAAAGAATCGAATTTCAGATCTTCAGCTAGTTCACCGTAAATCCCTTTCATTACTCGATAACATTCCTTCTGAAGCTCTTTGGGAACGTTATGTTGCGCTTGGTCGGCTTCATCAGGCGGAGCTGATATCATATGACCTGAGCGTTCATGTAGTGATGTATTTTTGAGAGTGTCATCCAGATAGAATTTGAGAATTCCATCAGTGGGAGGGAGTACGTCACCTATTTGAGATTTAATATCGTTGTTTGACCTTCAATTTAGCTACCACTTACCTAAGACATCCCCGACTGCATGATCGAACACAGGGGTGTCTTTGATCCTATCGTACTCAGTCTCACTCAAATTGATATGGCCAGACACAATTGCAGCTGCTGTAATCCGATCCTCAGCCAGGAGGTGATGCATCTGCGACGCGGAATTTGCGAGCAACTTCGCTGTACCTGCTCCAGTTGATAATATGATCTTATCTGCGCGAAAATTCCTACCATCCTTCGTCATTACGCCAATACATTCTCCGTCCACTGTCAAAACAAGATTTTCTACGTCTCCCTTGACAAAATTTACACCATTCGCCATTGCCATCTCGGTCACCTTGCGAACTGCTTTTGTAGCCTCAGCCCATCCACTACCTTCATTGATGAAAATTTCTTTCACACCTCTCCAGTCTGTTCCTTTGAAAAATCCACCATACAAACTTTTCATTTCATCCGGTCTAACAATCCTAGCTTGATGATCGGAGACGCCCAAATTTTCATAATTATCAATGATTCTTCGTCCAAGACCGGTATCATCAATGATAACAAAGCCAGACTCATGATAGTATGGCTTATATAATGGATCATTCTTCCACATTTCACGGGCTTTGAGCGCTAACTCGCAATAGAATATATCTTCATAATCGGCACGAACAATCTTGTTGTAATCATGAGAAGCAGCAAGCGAACATGGGAAGGAGGATGAACGATCCAAGAGGGTTATGGATGACGTGGGGCGTGCGAGTGAGAGATGGTAAGCAGTTGATGTACCAAATACTCCTGAGCCCACTATGAGATAAGAAGTATCGATAGCGTTTTGAGAGGTCATCATGAGCGTTGTCATGTGAAGTATGTGCAAGTTGTCAACCGAAGCATTAAGCAGCGATAGTCATTCAACATGAGAAGACTATAACGTCTTTCCATGAATGTTTGTTACCTAGTGTGAGGTTTTTGTCCCTCAATGTATCACAAATGGTTCGTTCTGGACAGTAGGACGAACCGAAGTGCGATTGCTTCCCCTCACTTATGTTGATCAGCTGACCAAAATAGATGGGATGACGCTGATTAATTGATCAATTATATCAGGCATTAAATATTTATTGTAAGGCACCCAGAACTAGAGATTCTGGCGGGGAAAATCCTTATCTTAGCTCCGGCAACCTCCGCTAATATTTTTGAACATTTTCAATTTTATCAATTGATTTCGCAGAGAGAAATTCCGTCCGTCACCAAAATTTCACAAAATCTCCCCAGAACACAAAATGCCCAAAGCAATGAGTCCAAAAGAACTCGCCAGAAACGGAAGAAGACATAATCCTCTTGAAGCAGATTTGACAGCCAGTGGTCCACTCAAAACTAAATCCGGGAAGAGAAAGTCTAGAAATGAGGATGAGGAAGAAAAGTTCGTGGATTCAAAATCTTCGCGGAGGATTTTAAAGATAGGTCAAGAACTTGCCGATGAAGACGAAGCCGAAACTCAAGCAGCAACACCGAATGCAGCCTTTAATTTTGATTCGAGATTTGAGAATGAAGATGAGGAGGATGAGCCAGAATTTGGAGATGAGGATGGTGAAGAATGGGGAGATGATGATGAAGTTCCAGAATTAGTCGAATTGGCGCCAGAAGATCGCGATACGTTTGGAAAGTTTTTCCCAGAGAAAGGCGAGGATGACCTGGACCAAAAGTTAAAGGAAGTTGGTTGGGGAGGAGAAAATGACGAAAGTCAAGGAGGACAAGGCACAGATCTGACTGCATTAATTCTGGAGAGAATCGCTCAGTTTGAAGCAAAACAATCGGGACAACCTGGAGTTGGACGTGCTGCACCCGAAGATGATGGATTCTTCGTCCATCCTAAGGTTTTGGAAGTTTATACAAAGTGAGGACTACCTTCGCCTTTATCCCGCCCAAATACTAACGAAAATATAGAATTGGTTTGATATTATCGCGATACAAGTCAGGAAAATTACCGAAACCATTCAAGATTCTACCTACAGTACCAAATTGGGAACAAATTCTCGAAATAACCAGGCCGGACAAGTGGACACCAAATGCTTGTTACGAAGCAACAAGAATATTCGTCTCAAGAACACCAATTATCGCACAAAGATTCGTGGAAATGGTCCTACTCGAGAAGGTGCGGGAGGATATTTTTGAAACCAATCACTTGAATGTTCATCTTTTCAAAGCCTTGAAGAAGGCACTTTACAAGCCAGCCGCCTTTTTCAAGGGATTTCTTTTCCCATTGATCGGAAGTGGTACCTGCACACTACGTGAAGCCAGAATTATATCAGGCGTACTTGTGCGAGTTTCGATCCCAGTCCTACATTCCGCTGCTGCCATTAAAGGACTTTGCGATATTGCAGCTCAAGAATCATCAGCCGGGACCGAAGGTGGTGGAGCTACAAACATTTTTATCAAGGCTTTGCTTGACAAAAAATACGCACTTCCATACCAAGTCATCGATGCATTGGTTTTCCATTTCCTGCGATTTAGAAGTGTCGACCCAGCCAGTGTTCGACCCGAAGACCTTGGATCCGGAATGGAGGGTGTTACCAGTTCTAAAGATGCGAAACTACCAGTTATTTGGCATCAATGTCTTTTGGCATTTGCACAAAGATATAGAAATGATATTACAGAAGATCAGAGAGAGTCGCTGTTAGATTTGATTAATGTCAAGGGACATTCACAGATCGGTCCTGAGGTTAGAAGGGAATTGCTAGCAGGACGTGGTCGTGGTGTAGTTATTGAAGAAGCAGGACCAGCTGTTGATGGTGATGATACTATGATGATAGACTAATTTGTTAAGGAATTAAAAAGGAATAAAAAGGACAATACCAATGACCCATGACCTATTGAGCTATGACCCATTCTCATTTTTAGGATAACAGACTTGCGCTTTATTTTATTTTCAAATACTGAATTGTGCAAGAAAAGTCGCCTCGTATGACAATCCATGGATAGGTCCACGGGTAGCTTTAAGCAGGCAACCAAAAAAATGCACAGCCACAAATGTTCAGCTGGTCGTCTTCAAAATCACGTACAACCGCAAGATACTACTCAAAACATTCTTTGGGTGCTTTATATGTTCAACTATCTATCAGCAAACGCATAGCAAGTGCAATTGCAATTGCTTGATAGTGTGTTCCTATCTTGGTTTGAAGCATTACTGGACACTACTAAACATAAACCCCACAATGTCTCACGAAAAATCATCTACATCAACCTCCCACCACACTCCCGGATCATTCGAACCCATCAATCCTACATCCGAAGCCGGTCCCTCATCCTCCCGCCAAAACCACCTCGATACATTGTCCGACTCTAATTCCCCCCATCACAACCACAATGACGACTCGACTCCCCCCGCTTATTCCGCCGCCCTCTCTCCTCCCTCTCTCCTCCGCTCTAACCCCCAGCTCCGCTCCCCCGGTATCCCAAATCTCCCCTATAACCTGTATCTCCCTCCTTCATTCACGCTCTCCAGTGATAAATCAACCATCACTTCTTCCTCGGCGCATCTATCTAATCCCGGGACTCTCCTCCCCCTGATCACTTCTCTGTGTACTATCCCCCCAAAACCTATGTTGAGAATTTTGGGCCAGCGAATGCATGCCCCGGCCCCGGATTTTGATATTAGGATTAATCTGATGAGTTTGTTTGTTGGGGAAGGAGAGCGGAAGATGAACTACATGAAAATTCTGGGGAGAGGCGAAATGGGATGGAGGGGGGGTGTGAGAGAGGCGACGGAGCCTGATTTTGGGGGGAAAGGGGGTAAGGAACTAGAGGGATGGGTTAGAGCATTTTGTGGAGATGAAGCGGGCGTGAAGGAGTATGTTTTCCCGTCGCTATGATTATTGTGCTTCTCTTTTGCGAGTTACTCATTAACTGAATCTATGTAGATTCATACTAACACGTCAAATCCCCAATCTCTCGACGACGCATCTTCAAGGTCTTATACTTGCCCTTATAGCTCAGATAGGATATCCAGGACACACCACCATCAGCTTCCCAATCACGCATTCGAAAGTTGTGGTAAGACCTCCAGACCGAGTAAACTCGTTTTTTAGTAGCGTGGCGAAGGTTTTTATGGGGACGAAGAGGTATGAGGTTGTCAGTAGTGTGTGGCCGTTTGCAGATGTGGGGAGAGGGATCGAGGGAAGGAGGTGTGTAGTTATGGGGGAGGAAGAGTGGTTTGATGAGTAAGTTAAGTTTTCATTTCATCTGCAGTGCCAGATTTTAGAATGCTAATTAAGGGTTTTACTAGGTGGAAAAATGTTATTGGACGGGCGGTTATAAAAGGGAAGAAAGGATGGGTAACAGTTGAGGATCGATTGGAGTGGTTAATGGAGGGACAGGGGAGTGTTGAGCAATGGCGATGGAATGGGCAAGGGTATTGACGATAGGTAGTTCTTGGAGTTTGAATAAAGACTTCGCTTGTGCTTGTAGAATTTCAGGTTAGAAATAAATGAAATTGTGTTTGGGCAGGATCCAGCATCGAGACTTCTAAGCTAATAATGATGGCAAATTCAACCATGTCGAAGATTCAAAATATTAGTGTAAATGGATTTCGGTCGCAAATAAACTAGTATCCATCAGCGTTTTTCATTCCGGTTCCAAACAAATTCTAGTTTCTCCCCCTTCACACTCGAATTAAACCACTCAAAAATTTCAACCTTCTCCTGACAAACCCTCGCACCCTTCAAAACATCACTTTCTACCACTTTCTCCACCGCCATGTAAAGCTCCACTGTAGCAAGGTTTCTCGCAATACATGCTCGACTACCTGCACCAAAAGCAAACCAATACTTATTTGCTTCCGGTATGATATTCCCTTCCAGCCATCTTTCAGGCTGAAATTCATGGGGATTTGGAAAGATATCTGAATTAAAATGCAGCTCATAGGCGGAACAGCCTACGATAGATCCAGCGGGGAAATAGACAGATTTGAACGACCATCCACCGCTAGGGACAACGTGAGGTAGACGAGTGGGATTTGCCATGCTGATGCGTAACCCTTCTTTTACTACAGCGGAGAGGTAGGGAAGAGCTTGGATTTCTTGTCTGATGGGAGAATTTGCATTTTCCATTATCTCAGCCCGGACGATTTCATACCTTCAAGTTTGTAATGTAAATACTTCTTCCGCTAAAATCATCAAGAGGATGTTGACTTACTTTTCCGGACACAACACTAAATATCGAAAGATAGTTGCCATATTCATACCAGTAGAATCCGTTCCCGCAAACATCAAATCCTTGCATGAAGACTTTACTTCAGATTTGCTGAAATTCATATTGAGCAATCGGCCAGGATAATTCTTACTTTCCTTGGGTGTAGATTCCACAAGATTATCCACAAACTGGTCCACCAACTTTACGGAATTTTCAGTATGTAAATCCATCATGAATTTTTCCATAAACCATGATAACCAGATAAAGACTGTATTGGGCAAATAGAAGAATCTCCCCACAGCTACAAATGCATCGACAAATGCCGAAGCCGAGAGTCTTTCTCCTTTCTCAGAGGTTCCATTATAATTTTCCGAAAACAGATGTGTAGAAATAGCATCTAGCGCCAAACTCCTCGCCAGATTCAAGTAATTGACTGGTTCACCTCCTTCAGCATCTTCCTTCATTCTCCTCACCATATTTTCCACACATCCATACAGCGCAGCCTCATTATCCCTGATACTTTTTGTCGAAAACAAGGGCATAACTGCCTTTGCCCTCGGAGCCCTAAACTCCGCATCTGTAGTCGAGAATATCGTCTTATGACCATCGACATCAAAATTGGCATAACACGGAGCTTTCTGAAAACCGCCTTTAGATATATAGATAGGGTTTATGGCATCTGCATCTGCGATGTCGATTTCCGATGGAGAGACGCGGACAATGGGACCATATTGGTTGTGGAGTTTGTGGATGCAGCTTGCTTCGTCTCCGACATAAGCGTGGTAGTGGAGCCAGAGGGATGTGAGTTTGGGGAGGAGTGGACCGGGAATGTGGGAGAGAGGGTGCAGGGTGCAGCGGTAGGTGCAGCGGAGGAGAAGGGATAGGGTTGTAATTGTTATTAGAGCTATGAATGGGTCTGTGGTTAATTGACCTAAAATCTGCTCGAGAAGAGCCATGGCGAGTATGGATTGATTGAAGAAAGGTCAATTGAGGAAGGTAGGGTCTGCGAGGGTTTAAGTAGGGAGGACGTGAGTTGTGTGACTGATATCGATAACAATCGAGGTGAGTTCATGGATGCTTCGATGACTCAATAATTGATATGACTGAAGATGCCCACCAATGAAATAATAGCCATTTGTGCCGCGATAGATAATACTATCTAGGAAGTTCAACCCATCTTTCTGCATTTCATGCATGAAGTTATCAGTACATACCTACACATGTGGTATCTTAGGTACTCTGTGCCCAGTGAAGTGAGTGGTAATTAGGTCCAGAATGGATAACAATATGTTATCGCAACTCTCATAGTAATACTCAGCTTGGAATGGACATCATAATTTTCTAGAATTTGTTAATTTGCCTCCAAGCCGTGGTTTTTCTTTGTATGTTGTCATGGCATCAATCATATAATTGTTATATCGCTTTGTGTTGAACGGGAACGCATATTGGAGTCTCTTTAAGCTTTTTGGCGCTGTGGTTCTAAGACGCGTATGCTGACAAATACCCTGGAGCTTCGTTCTTCATGACAATCAGAAAGATTTCAACGTAAATCCTTCTTATTTTGTTATGAACAACTCGGTTGTGGTAAAATCAACACAGGTGCTATTACTGGAAAATCTGAGTTTAATTTATCCAAATCGAGCTCAATATCTCTGCCAAAGTGACGATAAGTCCAGCATCAAAACAGTTATTGTTTACATGAAGGCTTCATCAACTAAGCGGTAAAAAAAATCTGTGAAACCGCCTCCTAGATGATTTCTTTGTGCTTGAGTTGCCGGATATAATGCTTTCTAACAGAGACGATCATCATATGGTCATCAATCGAAAGTTACATCCCCAATATTCACAAATGAGAGTTGTTCACATCACTTTCCTCCCTCCCGAACCATAATATTTACCACTGAAAATGCATGGTCCATCCTTTCCGTTGAGAATCTCCCTCTACCCCTTCATTGCTTGCTTACTTGCTTCGAACATTTGAAGCTGTACCTGCAGAAGACTACCTAAAGCTTCAGACGAACATTTGAGAGAAATCACAGATTTTTAGCTTCGTTTATGTACTCTTGAAGCTCGTCCCGTTTATCCAATGCCGACTGCTTTTCTTCATCTGACGCTGTCGGATCCCTTGTTAGCCAGAGAAGTGCTTTTCTCGCTCCCCGCGCATATTCAATCAATTTACTTGTATGGAAACTCGTACATTTCGTTAGCAGTGTAAAGAGCTCTGCTCTCAATGCTGGTTTCAGAGCAGCTCCAAGATCATCATGGAGCAACTGATTACACAATGGCTCGAGTGAAGCAACGTCCATATATGCTAGTGGCGCTCGAGCTCTTTGTAATTTTCCTTCAAAGACAGCTTTGTTCTTTTGTGCACTCGACGCATTGTCCGCAACGACAGGCGCGTAATCGCATTCAGGAGAGAGCCTTCTGCGACTGGCCCACTAAGTATCGACGCTATAATTATAGTACCTTTGCAAATTCCTATCATTTTCTCATTCTATGAATTTGAGTGATTTGATAAGCTCCAATAGATTTGCTCCGAAATTTTTGAGATTGATACGTTGATTGATTTCCTCTCAGGGTACCTGTCGCTATATAAGCTGGATTTAGTGGCTGTTTCCCAGACAGTGAGTCTGTGAATACAAATATCGAGATTCTGTAGGCAGGCATCCAAGGCTTCAGTGAGTTTGTTCAAGAATTCAGTCCATTTATCAAGCTATTTCTCAAAACCATTCTCATACTCTGCTTCCTCATACTCTGGCTCTGGTGGCTCTTCAAAGTATGCAAATAACCACGCGTAATCCATGAGTGTTTTGGATTGTTGATGCATAGTTGCATTGATTTCATGAAATAAATCGCGAAATCTTCCAAGACGAATTTGAAGAGTTTTGGCTTTGTCCATTCTCCCATCTCGATTCAACAAGAGGTATTCTGCATAAGTACGTTTACTCGGTTTCGAAAACGCATGTAGGGTGGGGGTGATGACTGACACTGGCGATAAAGATCCGTTGAAATTAGACGGAAGAACAACTTTGTATTGATAATCAATATCTTTAGCATAATCATCTTCGATGGTGATTGCATGTGCATAGCCTATCGAATTGACAGGGTTGAATAACCCATATTTCCTGGCATATAACGACCAGAAGTCCTCTGATCGGAACTGAGTATGCATATGTATAGGCAGAGGAGATGCCCATGTTGAGCCCAAGGGTAGTACAAGCTGAGGTGTATCACCATGCCTTGCTGCGTCGTATTCTGGCCATGGATCTAGAGTGCTTCCCAAACCAGGTCCAGTCGTTATTTTATTGTAAAGTATTTTGGAGTGTGTGCCTCCAAAAATCTAGAGTAGATCTGATTAGAATGAATACTTTGGATTGCATGGGATTTCTTACGGGAGCCTCGCCTGCCCATCCAACTTCAGACTTTTTTTCTCGACGCCACATTGGCTCGTAAAGTGCACCATGAGAAACCGCTTCCTTTATTTCCCCCTTTGAGAGAGTCTCCATCGGAAGTGAATTCCTTAGCGTAGCCAAGTACATGCTGATCTACTGTTATTAAATGATAAGACAATGAAGAGTGGAACAACAAACTATAAATTCATGATACATTAATGTTGCCACATACCATTCCTCAGAAAGCCTTTCTACGTCAGACAAGCTGGGGTTCATTAGCACTCGAAAGCTGTATACGTTATACTCAGTGACTATTGTCATATTTTGACGGTTGTATGTGGAAACTGCAACGAAGCTTTGTTTCAGAGGAGCAGATGATTCCATTCCTTCATCACCTTGGCTTTTGGCAGACTCATCAACACCAAATCCCAGCGTATAATGGCGCATCAGGATTTTTTTTCGATACGATTTAATTCTTGTCTTGTTCGGAAAGCATTTTTCGAATCGTATGCCAGGGGATGAAAGCGTTTGAAAAGCTTTTGGATTCCAGGACCAAAACGAAATACATCTTGAGACTTGAATTCTTCAATCGGAATTGTCTCGGTATTTCCGAGTAGTAAAGCTTGAACCTATCCTCATTAGCTCTCGATTAGAAACCATGGAGGACCGAGATACATACAAAGGGGTCTAAATGCATTCTCGTCAACAATCTCGAAGCGAGTCTTAGACACGGTTGAAGATGCTCCCAAATGAGAGGATTTTGCGCCGTCCATGAAATTCCTTCTGCCTCTGAACTACTTATTGGAAGAACTAGATCACTTGTTTCAACCCATCTGCTTCTTTGCATTGTTTGATTGATAGGATTTGAATCTTCTGGGATAGTTAATGACCTCAATGAGACAACATCAAGATAAACTAGAAGTTGGGATGTGTATCCACGTAATCTGGATTGTTGGTAGGCTGTTCGTTCTTCACGGGAGGCATTGGCAGACGGATTGATAAGGTCGTATGCAGATATTAGGGTGAGTCCGCTGCGATGTGAGCCGATAATAATGGCTATAGGGGTCGGAGGGACACCATATTTCTTCTGATAAAGGGTCGGTGAGAGTAGCATATTTGGTATAATCCAGAATCTTGTGGAAGTTTCGCGTTTGGATGATATCAGCAAAGATACTGCCTCTAAGCACACAGTTCATTTGAAATTTATAGACATAGAGAACAAAGCAACAAAGACGCTATGTAAATTCGAAGAAAATCGCATTTTGCATGAATGTCTTTCACTTTGAATAAAAAATTTGTGCGAAAATCACAAGCAGATTATTCCATTCCACAAAAATCTTTATTCAGAGAAATTCATGAAATCAGTTGTGCTGATTTGATCATCTAGATAATGATTATGCTTAAGGCTTAGTACATAATAGGTTCCATGTTTGTGTTGACTCAATCATGAAAGCATTTCAAACACTGGCATGTTCTGGAACCCTTTAAAAGTTATCTATCAAGAGACGGCAGTCCATTAATACATCATCATCGATGCCGCGAGCTCATGTTAATTTTGCCAGCCCTTGCTCGCTCTACTTAGCTATAAGCCATAAGCTTGTATGTTCGCCTGATACACCGCATTGCTTGCATCTATTGGTATATATGATCGGTCATTCAGCTAAGAACGGAAGTAACATTTTTCAAAAATCAGTTGAAATCAGACTTTCAGTTTGAATCGAATTTCTAGTTGGGATCAAACTTTCAATAAGAGCAGAGCTCTGTTCTATGTACACAGAGTAAGGATGGATATTTGCTAATATATTATCTTCGACAGATAATTCCTCCCTTCATAGTGGTTCCTTCTCAGTTATCATCACCGAGAGGTGATCAAGATATCAGTACTACCCCTTCACTTCTCACTTCAAGTGCAATTACTGATTTGGCTTCAGTTCAATATACTTGAATACATTATGGAAGATAAGGATCGTGCACACATATAATGGAGTGACAAATTTGAAAGAAATATCAAGGTGACGGTACTTTCAATGTTCACATTCCCTGGAATTCGGTAGCTTTTTGTTCTTGAAACATTTTCCTCGCTCTGGATACTACCTTTTGCAGCGACTAGAAATCGATCATATAATCTATTGATATCTATGATATTCCTATATACCGAGAATATAGGAAGGGAACTTGCGAAATCCGCAACCCAGAAGAGGACAATGAGGTTTGGTGCGATTTTGAGGGAAATATCTCCCCGGTAGCTTTTTATACTCTAGCACTTCGAGTCTAGACGATGATTTTGTGTTCAACAAGAAGTCGATCTCTCATCTGCTCTTCATAGGAGAGATCTCAATGGCTCAACCGCTGTAACGCCTCTCGTGAAGCAATAGAATACAGAATATGTTGCCAATGATCAAAATCTCGAGGAAATCAATAGAGAAGATGGAATAAAAGGTCCCAGACCATCTATTATGCATACTATGCGGGCAAGTTTACGTGAGGGTGCTTTCAATAAGATGAGGGTAGATTGGATTGGTAGAACTGATTTGACCGAATAAAAGAGGTATCAATTGATAATTTTACTCCAAACCTTGGCCTTGATGTGAGGTAGGGAGTTGGCATTTTCCTCAGTTTCTCGTAACTCACTTGAGGTAAACTATAAACGTGTGATAAAGATGCGATTCAAATGGTACTTTGACTAAAAGCTTTCGATCAATAACTGCTGATCTGGTTTTGTTTGGAACAATTGCTCATGATATCATTGTCCAACGATTACATGCGTCCGATTAGCTAGACGACAGCGACGATGGTAAAATGTAGAGAAGGATTATGGTATTAATTTCTAGTATCGGTATATCAAATGCTTCGTAATCCATTGGTTGAGAAATCACCCCACGTGGGGTAGGGGGTGTGAATATAGTAATTCATATCGGAATGCAATATCTCAAAAAAGTTCGCAGGTAAATATTTATGCGATCAAGGTTGGCAACAATCTTTTCGAAGAGTATTTTGATAATCTCACCATTCAAGCACTGATTAATTATGCTCACCGCACGTAAAGTTCCGAGAGCATGTCAGTCATGTAGATCTCAACTTCTTTCTCTTTTCGAATATGGATTCACAAGACCCACTGCTTCGACAGCCTCTACACATTCAAGACTTCGCGATATCCGACATCGATCAATTCAGCCGCGCCCTAATACTTTACGATTATTCTCAACGACTCTAAATCGATCAGATGAAGCTCGAACGACCACAAATATACCAGATTCCGAAGTGAAAGCCACAGAAGCAAGAGCAACAGAAACTGAATCGTTCGTGAGGCAGGCTAGACAAACCTTTGGAGAAACTTTGCCAAAGGATTATCTATCTGCTGAGGAATATCAATTATACGAGAGATTGTACGGTGCGCCACTGCGTGAAACTAGGCCGGAGGATTTAGAATATCTGCAGGTTGAGGAAGAGGATATTGGAGAGGATGGGCCATCTAGGAATGTTCTTTTGAGAGAGAACGCTGATGGTGAATTTGAAGAGATTGAATTCGACCCAGAGCTGGGTTTTAAGGTTGTGGAAGATGGCACTGACGGGTTTGCTCCTGCCAGTGAGGGTGAAGAATTGGGGATTGAGGAAGAAAGCGAACCTGATATGGAATTGGAAGGCGAGGAAATTTCAATGGCAACAGAGACTTCTGCGGGAGCGGATTCTACTAATTTAACATTTCAAGCTCAAAATCAAAGAGAGGTAGATGCTATCGCACGGCTACAACGCGATATGGACGAAGCAATGGCACGAGCAGCAGATCAAGAAGATACTGTTTTTGACGAGGACTACGAGGAGGAGGAAGAATCGTCGGAAGAATCCGAAGAAGAATTATTTGAAGACCCCGAAGAATATGAGGAAGACGAGTACGATTCATATATTAGCTCGGACGAGGTTCGTACACATCCGCATACTAGGACCGCTAGATTTGGCACATCCCCAAGTACCATATCACTGCCGAAAGAACAATTTGTTACACCAATTACCGAACTGCTAGAGAGAACAAGCATGAAACACGTTACAGAGGCTGCACAGAAAGCATTTGGTGGAAAGTGGTTACCATATTCTTCTTCTACTCCGAACGTAGGAAAGCTTAAGCTTTTACCACAAAAACATGTTGGACTTGATGCTTCACAACACAGGATGAGCGAAATTGAAGCAGATGCATATTTGGCTGGTGTAATGTCAGGTACTTATACTTCTGTTATGAGTACGCTGGTTGAGGTACGCAAACGATTAGGGTCCGAATGGATTCGAGAGATGTTGTTCAGGGAGGGTGGCCAAGGTCCACGAATTCTCGATGCAGGAGCTGGTGGTGCTGGTATTGTAGCATGGCAGGAAATCTTAAGAGCCGAATGGGATGTATTGAAAGACGATGGCATTGTCGAAGGAGACGTACCCCCATCTGGGAAACACACGGTTCTTACTGGAGCAGATACATTACGACACCGAATTTCACGATTTCTCGACAATACTACCTTTCTTCCTAGACTTCCTGATTACGTCCATTCATCCAGTGGCGAGGCCCAACTTGATGGTGGACCCGCACAACCCAGGAAAATGTATGATTTGATCATCGCCCCGCATACCTTATTCCCACTGAAGGAAGATTTTCGCCGGAAACACATGGTACAGAACCTCTGGTCAATGCTTGATCCCAAAGGGGGTGTACTTATCCTGATAGAAAAGGGCTTACCACGTGGATTTGAGGCTATAGCAGGCGCTCGTTCTCTTTTGCTCGACTCACATATTTCTTCACCTGGTGACGAAAATGTCGAAAAAGAACTTCAGTCTCTTTCAGACAACGAATCACGGTTCGCGGCGAAAGAGGAGGGTATGATTATTGCACCATGTACTAATCATACTAAGTGTCCAATGTATCCAGTCCCAGGCCTTACCCCTGGTAGAAAGGATTTTTGTCATTTCGAACAGCGATATCTCCGTCCACCTTATCTACAGAAGATTTTAGGTGCTTCTTCTCGCAATCACGAAGATGTTAGATATTCTTACCTGGCAGTACGAAGAGGTATTGATGCGAGGAAAGAAGAAGCCATTCTACAAGGAGATGCTGCAACTGACCAATCTTTTGCCGGATATGAAGACCATGATTTACCGGATGGCCCGGAAATGCCTGAAGAGGGTGATGTCCCATTTCATCCATTATCACTCCCACGATCTATGCTCCCACCTCTCAAACGCCGTGGACATGTCACCTTGGATGTTTGTACACCATCGGGTAAGTTAGAACGATGGACAATCCCTAAAAGTTTTAGTAAATTAGCGTACCACGATGCTAGGAAATCCAAATGGGGAGATCTTTGGGCCCTTGGTGCTAAGACGAGAGTTCCCAGGCAACCTAGGTTAGGAAGGGGAGGAGAAGGTACAGTCAACAGTAAGGGATCCAAACCCGGAAAGGTCCTCAGTAAATCAGCGGCAAAGAAGAAGAAGAATAAGTTTAATATTATCATGGGTCGTGATGGTATGGAAGGTCTTGAGGAAAGCAGAGATTCGAAGAGAATTTTTAAGCCTGAGAAGAGAACAAAGGGGGGACGATTTTTCAAACCGAAGAAGCCGATTACCGAGGATGACATATAAATGTTTTCGCTTTTGGTACTATTTTTTACGATATTATACGATGTTATACGATGTTATACGATGTTATACGATGCATGCAATCATACCATGTATGCATAGTTTGGACAATTTCTGGGACATGTAACTATGGTTCTCTGCTCCACAATTTGATTATAACTTTACACCCTAATGAAAAGCTGCTTCCATGACTTCTAGAAAAGAAAATAGTCTCCATTTGTATTTCACGCACTTTGAGTTGTTATACGAGCGTCCGCCTCGCACGACGGGAAAACTTCCAAGATATTTATCAACCTCAGCCCCTGAAATACGGATTATTTTGGCATTCAATTTCCATTTTCAATTCGATGTTCCACCATGGATGAATGAGTGGGCCAATCGATCAACACCGCCGCTTGGTCTGTGATTTTCGCGACGCTCGAATTGAACCATAATTTAATATGAACGAACGCAAAAGGTATTTCTGTAGAATTTTCGAACACATGTGTCTCAGTATCTATTTTGAATTGTAAACAAAGAGGATCTATGAAGGATTCTGTCACACGGCGTAGTCGAGCGTTTAAGCATGGATCTCAATATGCATATAATTATTTATCCAGTATCTATACCCCTTTTCCTCACGGCCAAGCTTTTGTTCAGGTACAGTCTTGATCCACCAAACCAGGTACCGGATAAGCGAACGAATCTAATCAAATCTCTTCCACTTCACTTGCCTCATAGCCACAATTCTTATCTTATTTGCGGCTAGATAACCAATAGATCCCCTTCATTCTTGACATGGAGATCGACTGTTTAGAAAAAAAGTGCCGCTGCATAGATCCTCAATTTTAACCTCATTTACTACAGTAGCACTATTGTACACATCAATTTCTAATTCTCGTTTCCATATTTTCTATCAATCTAATGATCGAAAGGTAGGTTGCCTTTTAAGAACGGTAAGGTAGGCATACTTGGGGTCCGAATATTAATAATGTCTTACCTGCTGCTGTCAATGCTTGTGATGTTTTTTCTTGGTACCAATGAACATCTGGTATTTTGATTACTGTCTGTCTTTCAATGTCTAGTCACCCTTCTGTATGATATTGATTGATATATTGGTTGATTAGCAATTCACCGCCATCATCATCTATCTTTGTCATTCATTTATCAACGCCGAATTGTTCGGTATTCACTCTCATTAATACCATTTCTTTCCTTGATCTTACTCCAGTTTCATTCTTTTTGACCAATTCTTGCAGGTGCTCTTCGATTGTTTATAGATTGAACTACTTTTCTTGTTTATTTGTTTCCGTGGAAAAGCTGTTGCGTGCGCACGAAAAGTGCAGATATACCTAATTAACATGGAATACCATCTCTCCTTTCTTCTGTTGCCGGCGGTGAGCTGGGCAGCTGTAATTTCAACGCCAGCTTCTGCCGACAGAAATGCTGATATCAATGAGTATGTGCCAATTTCCTAGATTCGACAACATACGTAGCTCAAGCTATCTCAATAATAAAATGCTAATTATACATCTCGCAGAATTAAATCGAACTCCCAATCCTCACCAATCTGCACATCAAACTGCAATGGTCCCTCGTCATCCTCCCCTCAAAGCCTCGAACTCCGCGACTATGAATACCATAGCAACACGCATTCGTTTCACCACGCTAAATACGACTCTAATCCCCCATCCGGTCCTCACATTCCCACATCATGGAAAGTAGCTATTGGCGTTAATGCCTTCGTACTCCTCATCACGGCATCGATATTAGGAATGCTAGTCTGGATACTCAGGAAAGAATACAGGAAGAGGAAATTACTACAAGGAGATCCGGGATTTGTGGGCGCAAAAGATGGATTTGGGAGGAGAATGAAGAGCGCGCGGAATGCGAGGGGGATGGGAAATGCGAGGAGTGGGAGAGCGAGAGCTTGGAGTTATGATCCGATTAGGGAGGAAGAGGAAGAGGGCGAGAATATCGGGGAGGGTGTCAGATTGGGGGGTTTGGCTTTGGGAGTGAATGGTCAGGGGCAAATGACTATGCCGCTAGGTGTGAATAACACATTAACTCTTCCCGGGACTGGTATCGAGAAGGAAACTCCAGGAGACGCAAAAGGAAAAGTAAAAGAAGGCACGAAAGCAAAAAGAGCATGGAGGGGAAAACATGTACGATTTTCAAGCTGGGGAGGAGAGATCGATGCGAGGGATACGCTTGGGGCTGTGGCTGGTAGCAGCGGGAAGGAAAACGGCATTGCGGCTTTGAGGGCGGAAACGCATGAATACGTGCAGACGCCTTAGGTCTTTGGGATTTGTGTCGAGAGTTGTGTTTATGAGGGGTACCCCACCTCACATATTTTTGTTTATATGGCCGGGAGATTGTACAGATGTGTGTGGAGCGGAGTATGTATATTGGGATGCGTAGCTAGACAGAGGGGGGATATCTGTGCAATAGTGGCGTTCAGCATTCATCTATTCATTCAAGTCGTTCAAAAATTAGCGGGATCGGGCGGGAGTTTTCACAGTAGTTTATTTCATTTTCGTCCGAAAAAATCATTTTGCATATCCCACTTGTCCACTCCGCTCCTCGCGTCTCCTCTCTTTCCTGATCTCAAACCGATTCCCCCCTTTGATCAAACTATCTCTCGAAACAGATTCGTCACCCCCCTCTCTGATATCCGAAAATACCGAACTGTTGCACATCTACAAATCGGTCCGGAACGCCGGGGACAATTGCCGGCAAACCACTTTTTCTTTGTTCACATAATTTTCGAAATACAAGATGCGAGACCAGAAAGTCGATGCGACGAACAAAGAACAAAATTCGGCTTTTGCGATTGTGGGCTAACGTGCAGAGGATGTCACGACCTTTCGGATATTTCTTTGTTAGTGTGGGGATAGGGGATAGGGGGGAGGTGAACTGTTCTCAGTCAAGGAGTAAGGCTTTGTGGTGATGCTTACTAGTATCCTAGATGTCGGAGCTAGGGAATAAGAAATCGATGTTGAGGAGGATGGGAAATTAGGATCGAGATGAGTTTTAGAGCTCTGTTCGTTGAGAGGAGGGGGAATTTTTTGTTTTTTCGATGGATGGATAGATGGATTAAGTAGATTGATGTGAGAGGAGGTTGAATGGCAGTTTGTTTCACACTATCTTTTAGAGAACACGATTGAAAAAGTAGGTTTGGTGAGATATGCAACAAAACGAGATGATCATTTGTTTCTTTGTTTCTTTTTTTTGGTGTTTAACTAAAATAAGCTACTGAGTCTTGATCTGGAGCACTAGCTTTATTTCGGAGTTTTCTACATGTATGATCATCTTGAGGATGCCCCTGAGAATAGCATGTGATGTATAAAAATCGTCCAGCATAGGGGTACGGAACATACTTCATTGAAAAGAAAATGTGATTTCTATTCTTTATTTCACGCTATTAATCCTTGAAGCGAAAGAATTGATGGCAACGCTACCCCTATATATTTTCACTACTAGGCTACTATCTAAACATTACTCGTCGCTTTTGAATAAGGCAATATGATCCACGAACCCCGCAATATTATCAGAATAATTCGCGATATCTATCCCATCAATAGTGATCATATTCGTGATACCTACTGTATTCAGGTTGTAAATACCGATCTTCGAGCTATCCCCCTCAAGACTGAAGATTCTAGCTTGACAGGCCTCGCCGTTTCCTTGAGCAGAACACGCTGGTCCAGATATATTAGTAAAGGAGTCTCGAGATAGATTTGCAAGAACTTACAAGTACTATAATTATCAAAGAAACTGTACATTCCAGCGCCATATACGTAAACATGTTCGCTGTCAATAATACGGAGACCCCATCCTTCTGCACAGTTCTCTCCCGTTGTATTTCCACATGAGCTGATAAAATCGGGATCATTCCATTCATCCAATGCTGGGAAGGGGTAAACCGCAATGGGGTTCGGTTGATAATAGGCAGTTTCCGTCTGGATTTGGCCTGCAAAAATATCCCTCGTACTATCAAACTGATATTGATATAAAGTATGATGCTCAACAGCAGTCCCAATGAGCCATATAGCTCCTTTTCTAGATTCACAATAAAGTCCACGGCCTGCATAAATTGTGATTTGAGATAGATTAGGGTCGTCGATATCATGATCGGCAACCCAAAACCAGTTATTTTCTAGGTAAAGACCGGATGCATACTTGGTGATGTGCATTGAAATGAAAGCAGCTCTGCACTCAAGAACAATCCCAGTACTATTAGCGGTAGCGGGACAGCGATCCAACTGGAGATCAGAACCCACGAATCCACCAATACGCGTGTGGACATCCCAAAGTCCGGAAGGAGACCACGCTGGACTGGCTAGATTCCATTGAATCAAAATGGCACCTCCCATATATCCTTGTGTCGAAACAATCGTATCTGACCATTCAACAACACCCCTCTCCAGTGGAAGGCCAACTTGGACAACAGGTTGAGGATGATCAATATCTGTGAAAAACGATCCCGATCCCATGATGACTGGATATGATTCACCGACAATCCTCGAACGGGAGGGAATATGAATAGTAGACGTAACCACGTAAACTCCACTATCGATATAAACAATCTTATTGGCGATGGCCGCAAGTGCAAACACATGGTTCAATGCCTCCGTGTCATCAGTGACCCCATCTCCAGTAGCACCAGCTTTACGAACTGAAACGAACTCAGAAAGCGGATATTCTTCATACTGAGGTTTTGAACGGGCGTAGAACTTCCCACGGGGGGAAAGAGACTCGGAGCGGGGAAAAGGAACAATATATCCCTGAAAGCGGGTAGAGTTATTTGGTGTATATTCGTTTCCTTCTCCCCATCCATTGATGATCATTGATTGGTTGCTAGTTCCAGCCAAAACCGTATTTTGCGATTCCTGTATAACAATTGGAACATTTGTTAAATGTATATTATCAAGAATTAGATTTCCAGCAGCCGCTGGCAAAGATGAATTGTTGTAAGCCGTGATGATGGCGACGTCAGTATCTCTGAAGCTACTGTCGATTAGTGTGACAGACACTACAGCTTGGTCTGATGATCCGCCTGAGGACATATTTAAGCCAGTTGTACAATTGTTGATATTGATTCCCATATATGTCCATCCCCAGTCCCAGATTTGGTCAATGGCTGTTACAACATTATTGAAGGTTAAGTTTCGAACTGTGAATTGCTGATTGCCAAATACGGCCCCCGTTTTGCCGCCATTAAAGATCAAATCATTCATGAAGCCACCGGAACCTGTTTTGTGTAAGCGTCAAGTATTGGAGTTATGACTTAAATGAAGTGGGTAGCTATGAGAGTGAGAATCGCCAGGTGGCCAACGTACCTCCCTCGATGAACAATCCTTGCTGCTGAGTTCGAATTGCATCGCTCATTTGAAATACAACATTCTGTAGACTGGTGGCTTGTGCAGTGGGCCAGTGGATTCCATAGGCTGAAGAATTAGACGGGATTTCCGTCAGATCCAACACCAGATTACGAATTTGACGATAGAAGACATTTGTAGCTCCAAAGTTGAGTCCATTGGCTCCATATGTATCTCCGTCAATCAAACCAAATCCAGTGAAGTTGGCAGTAGCCTTAATTACTGGGAGTTGGTTTGGATTTCCTATAATCTGAGTGATATAGTAATCAACGATGGAAGATGAGATGATATATGTCCCAGCTGGAAAGTAGACCGTGGCAGGAGTTGTCGTTGTAGATTGACAGTCGCCAGGCTTGCATCTTCCGCCAGAACTGATGGCTTTGTTGATAGCAGCAGTATCATCTGTTACGCCATCACCTTCACGATGTTAGAAAGCACTAATGAATGGGTATTAAAGTATGATAATATCAACCTTTGGCTCCAAAATCTTTCACACTGCGAAATACTTGATATGAGGTGTCGTTAAAATTAAAAGGGGCAAGTCCCTGATGAGCGATGTCCTCGAGCCAATATGATGGTGCAGAATTCCCTGTCGTGGTGACATTATTAAATTTTCCAAGCGAGCTGGATATATCCAATGAGCCTTTGACTGACGCAAGCTGAATAGTGGTAGTAGAGGTAAGGATGGAAGTCACGCTCTTAAATAATAGGTTTAAAGAAACAAATAGAAAGAAATGATAGACGCCCATATTTGTACGGTGTTTCGAATGTTTTGGAATTTAATGAAAGTTCATTCTGTGAGCGAATCGGGTATGAATTTGAAAAGAGATATAAACAAACAAATGAATGTCGACGTTGTGTTTCGTCAGTTGAACAGAAAAGCAAAAACAAAAAAACATCGAAGACACGGCAATAGAAATGTTGATATAAAAGCAAATACAAAATGAACTAGGTCAATGCGGTACCATTGTCACTTCCTAATAGGAAATCTGGATCACCTAGTCATCCTATCCAATATTTGTGGAAGTGACACAACTGTATTCGTACTACTCATCTCTACCTATCTTCGCGCATGTTATCGCGCGTCTTACCTTGATGCTTTCGACTGCGACAGGAACATCGATAACGGTGTCAATCCTGTCGAGTGGCCAATGTCCAGATTAAGATTTACCTCAGGTCCATAAGAATCAAGTCTATCAGGGGCAGATGATGTCAATAACATGTGCATCTGAGGGAGACCTATTTTGGGAGATTCTGATCATCGGATGATCGTCGAATATTGAGACTAGATAAATACCAATTTTTCAACGAACTATTCGGAGTTTGGAGCACGTGTGTCATTACACAACATCGTGCGAGGCTTTCACTATCTGGAAATACGGCATGGCGCTCCAAATTGTTGGATCGACGTTTTTGATCTCAGTTCGGGGAGATTTTGTACTGTGAAGTGTAGGGAATGTCGTGGAACGTGTTGAGTCGTTGACGCGTCAGGCTTGGTCATGTGATCAGGACTTTCTCAACAACGAATAAAATCACTAGATCCAAAACATACTTGCCTTAGTATTGAATTTGAATATAGGTACGATTAGGTGTATTATGAGATTGATTAAAGTTTCTGCAAGTTCTACTCTTCTTTCATCTGTAAATGTAAAACAAGGGATAGTCTTGACTTAAAAGGGTCCGATATGTTTTGGATTCGATGGATTTAACCTTATACGGTTTCAGATTCGTTTTTGTAAGATTTAAAAACATCGCAAGCTTTTCCGGTGTATTTATCATATTGCAGTACTAAGAGCTCTAGTTGTGATTGACCGAAGAAAATGGAATATAATTTCGATTTGTGCGCATTTATTACCCGTTCATTGAAGCTCTAATTTCTATACTGATTCTATCTATCCTTTCCCATTACAGTTCTATCCTCCATACCTTTTAGCCATTTACTTCATGTTTTCATTACTCGTTAATCTGGCGCACTGCACCATGGCAATTGACCATGGAGACCATCCACAAAATCCTCTGTCCAATTCTTGAAATGACATTCCATACCAAATCACGATAGTGACACAGTAGAACTCGATGCCGGAGTATCTACCACAACCACTGAAGTAACTTTCGTATCATGCTTGCCATCCTTTTCGCATCTCTCCTCATCTTGTATTCCCAGATTCTCCACGGGCCCCATTTCCACAACTCCACCACTCGTGACTGCATCCTTCCTATCTCCTTTCCTAAAACTAGCATCGATTTCCTCCAAACTCTTCCCTCTTGTCTCCGGCATCCAAAACACTGCCACAACGACTGTTATTAAAGCCGCACTTCCCCACAACCAATAGCATCCACTCGTACTCTTTGACAAAAAGATAGGCGTCGTAAAGGCTATTATCCAGTTCACCACCCAATTAGCACTCAATCCCAAACTCGTTGCTCCGGCTCTCGTTTTTGCACTTTGAATCTCGGCCACGTATACTCTAAAAGTTACGGCCCATGTGGCGGAAAATATAATGGCGAAGAGGTAGATGCAGATGATAACGACCCAGCGACCGGCGCCATGGGAAGAATGCACAGAGTCGGAGGCATAGAGAGAGGCGATGATGAACATAACGATAAATTGACCAGCACCACCAACGATTGTGCTAGTTCTGCGTCCCCATTTATCGGCGAGCATAAAGGTTGGGATGGTTGTAAGGAAGATGAGGAGAGCGGAAATGCCCGAAGCGAGAAATGAGGCCGTCGAGGAAGTTAAGCCGGCGGATTGAAAGAGAAGGGGTGCGTACTGATTTTGTCAGTTTTGATATGTGAGAGTATAGGAGTAGACTGGAGAGACATACATATAAAACACCATCAATGCCAGCCGCCTGTTGGATTCCCATCAAGAACAGCCCAAGAACTGTCCTCTTCCAAGCATCTGGTGCGAAAATTGCGAACATATCTTTCGCTTTTACTTCTTGGTCCGCCTTTTCATTATCATCTACATCATCGTCCACCTTTTCTCTCTCTTTTTCCGGGAGGTTCAAATCTGACCATACGCGCTCCGCTTCCTCAAACTTTCCTCTTGCCGCCAACCATCTTGGACTTTGCGGTAGAAATAGCATAGTGCTGGCCGTGAACAAGAATGCGATAATTGCTTGTACCGCAAATGGTAATCTCCAACTCAAACTTGATTCTATTCCCACAGAACCATAACACATAAAATACCCTACCAGAACCCCCATAGTGGTGACGAGCTGAGGAAGACTAGCCAGAGTACCTCTTTGGGAAGGTGGTGATATCTCGGTAATGTAGACGACTAATGTACTTAGGAAAAAGCCCTCGCCAACACCCTTAACAGCGCGCCCGATGAAAAGCTGAGGAAGGTGGAAAGAACTACATTCAATAGCAGCACCTATACCGAAGATGAAGGAGCCGATTGCAGTAGCTAATAAGCGACCAAGAGCATTGGCCAAATGACCAGTGAATATTGAGGAGAGAGCTGCGGGTATGAGTATTGTGGAGACAAGGAGGCCATGCTGGAGAGGGCGAATTGCGTTAGTTTTAGTTGGGCAGGAAAAGCGAAAAGGAGATGATGAGAGGGGGGCTACACACAACTGTTGATGAGAGTTTGCCGAAAGTTTCGTCGAATTGAGGCATCACTGTCAGGGGACCAATAGTTCCCGTATCAAGGCCAAATAAAATACCACCAATTGATATAATGATGGATGCTTGTATGTATCTTGGGGGCATCGTTGAGTATTTGGCAAGCCATGGCTTGCAGGGAGAAGACATGGTCATTTCTTCGAGATCAAGGAAATTATGAGGTTGTGAAGGTATGTTGAAAAATGGTACACTAATGGATGGGTTTGATATTAGAGTATAAGTGAAAGGACCCAAGACACAACTATGTGAGAAGGAAATAGAGGTTAATATAGCAATGTACTTATCTTCAACTGTTACACCATCACCTACTGTTTCCACAAAATATTGGAAAATCTAGATAAAAATGCAACATTGATAATTTGATATTGCGGACAACCTGCCTGCTCGCATTTCTTTTTCGAACGATAAGGAACTACTGTGGATATTTTTGAGGATAAGAAAAATATCTTCTGTGTTTGATATAAGCTTAACTTACCTTATCGACATAGTAGCTAGTCAGGAACTCTTCAAAGGAATTCGAAAATAGTGGAGAGTTGAAGCTGGGAAACTTTGCCGATAGGGTAGAACGAACTGTTCGTGCCTAAGCGGTCAGGTTTTTTGGGCATGACCACATCATGGAATTCCGACTGACACTGGAAATATTCACAGTGTAGAGAACCCGAGTCTAATTTTGATCCTTCATTCGACTGGCGTAGCATGCTCCGAGATGAGCGATGTACTGCAAGACTAGAAATCCGGAGTTGAACTTTGATGAGATACTGGCACGTGACCCAGCAGACAAACACGAACTCCATCTCGGAAGACTTTTCTTTCATTCATTGGTTCGCCACCAGCCAGAGCATCTTCCACTAATGCCCATAACAATGCTCAGAACTTCAGACTCAATGTTAAATCATCATCCTAAGTGAATTTGATGCTGTTATTAACTCAGACTCACGCACGAAACAGTAATTGACGAGCGAGCCCTTCATTGTCTGGCGAGGAAGTGAAGATTACCGCAGCTATTTCCAGAGACACGCCATGAATGAAGGAAAGCATGGCTTAACATCGGAATAAAATTAAAACTTGCATGGAAAAATACTTTACCGAAACTAAACGAAGCTTCCAAGTTAAGAAGACTAGGTAGGTATTTGCAGCTATCTCAACTCTTCTCAAAGTAAATGTTTTGATGCACCTTGCGAGCTTACCTCAATCCATCTCGTCTCGTCGCAACATACATTTACAAGGCACAGGTTATCGCGACTCTATCAATGAAGTGTCTGCAGATGGCTTTTGTCGCGACTGCTTTTCTATTCCAGTGTTTTTAAATAGTCCGGACTGCAAGTCCATTTCACGATTCGAGTTTTGAGATTCTGGAGACACCATCATCGATTTTATATATTTATTCTTTCAAATTTAACAATTGGGAATATTTCATCATATGAAATTATTTCATTGTTTAAAGGGGATTGAATACTCCAAAGTTCTTGATCATTGGACTGCAGTCCGGAATATTGGATACCCTGTCGTATCCTGTCTCTTCCCTAAGGATTTGAGATAAATTTTCTTAGATGTTCTTCGAATGAAAAACTAGCTGGGGTAACATGTGATAGTGTTCAAAGATCCAAAGACCAACGGGGGCGCGTGGACTGAGAATGATCGAACTGTGAGAATTGGACACATTCCTTTTAAGAGTGAGCACAGATTGGTCAAACATGACAAAGGTATTTAGAGCCATCGAAGGACGCAAAAATGCCATTGTAGCATTGAAGTTCAAAGGTTCAACGAATCATGTAAGGTTAAGGAATTATGTTCTGATGAAAGGGCATTTGATGATCAACATAAATTTCTATCAGTTTCAGGAATGCGAAGATGTACGGCTACTTAAGGAAGGGTCAGGTTCGATGTGAGTTATTCACAAGAGGCTTTTTCGAGGGTGTAAAGTAAGTTTAGATCAAAGAGCCCCTTTCAGGTGACCGCGGTACTTTCCCGCACTACCTCAGCCTATCTGATGGTTGTGACTAAATTTTGATCTGATAACTCCATATCTTTACGCGTCCTTCAATGATCGTCGCCGCCGCACAGTTATCCTTTGCTTTCAAGCAAGCATCAACACTATGCTACCCGACACTTCTGTCATGATTGTACCCGATTTATAATCCACCAAGAGTTTCGGGATCGACTCGGGACCGAAGAACACCTTGATTGCTATACTATGTTTTACGTTTGGGTAATCATTCGTATGGTATCTGCTCCAGTTTTTAGACTACGCATGGACTTCTTGCTCCGGCCATCTAAATGGTTGTCTTCACTATTTTAGTTGTAGTGGAGAATGGGTCTGACAGGGCTTGCAAATAACCTTCATTTATGCTTCCAGTAGCTTCGGGACCGGGTGAGTATGAAGCATTAAAACATACCATGGACCGGTACTTAATACTAGGGATGAAAATTCAATCAAGTAACAGCATTCGAATCTTATCAAAACTACGGTCATGACTCCAGTTTGACATTAAAGTCTTCGGGGTAAGCCCTCTGTTGGGATGAACACGCCTCCTACAACCCTTGAATTACCTTGATGAAGAAACTTTCTCATATTGGAAGGGCTTGGGGTTACGTACCTGTGGTTAGATCCTTCTAGTATCCATGTAGCCCCACGTCACCGAGAAGTACCGGATTGGTTTGATTGTGGGGGCTATACATAGCCTACCATACTGAGAATTTCTCTGCAGTGTTTGCTCACGTTAGCTGGTCTGACATGTTCTTCACGGAAGGTCGTAGACTTTCACAGGAAACTCATTAACAGAAACATATGAAGGCTGATCTGATATTGACAGTCACTTCTCAACTTGGAATGTAATTAAAGAAATTGGAACTTCCTATTCAAGGAGAAGAAATGATCCATCAACACAGCTTATGATCAAGATTATGCACCGGGACCGAGAACGCGTACCTAGACCACCAGAAAGCGCACAGCTCCGAAGGTTTGAACGCCAAGGAACAAGGGTAATCTCTTTGTAGTATGCAACCATATGGCATTTGTTAGCGCATTGAGGGTTATCGCGCAAGTTCTAGCGCCACGAGGATCAGATGCACCTACTAAATAAAATATTTTAGCTCCGAGCAATCTAGAAGTGCCCCTGCATATAGAAACAAAAGCTGGACCGGGCACTGAGATGACGTTTGCGGCTTACCCATCCACCATGGAGCATATTCTCACAGTATCATTGTGAAGTCAAGTATATATTGCAGCTACTCCAATACATACAGAGTCTCGATAGCTCAACATCAGTTCCATCAATTTTACCATGTTGTCTACTATTGCTTTTTCCCTTCTCTCAGCAGTGCCAATGGCTGCAGCTCTTGCATCAGGCCTCACCCTTGAGTACTCGCTCGAGTTACCTACCCAAGGTATCTTCATCTCCGCCGATGGACGCAATTTCCTTTCCCAGCGTTACTCTACTACTCTGCCACCAATTACTGTAGAGCTCCTTGCCGACAACACAACGGTTATGTATCCCGACGTCTACTGGAACTCTTACAACGCAAGCGATCCAAGCTCCGACCCTAGTCTCCAGTTTGTCAGTATCGACGGTGCCAGAATCGGACCCGATGGCCGTTACTGGTTGGTCGATGGTGCTTCAAGCGGTGTCAATGGATCCACCAAATTGGTTGGATGCAACCTTACCACCGATACCGTAGACAAGATCTACTACCTCGACAGCATCATCGCTTCCAACAGCGGTATTGACGATGTTCGTTTCAGTGCCAGCGGCGAGGTCGCTTATCTCAGTGACACTTCCGGTGCTCTCGTCGTTTTAAACATGACCACTGGAGACGGAGTCCGCGTTCTCGTTGACGACCCATCTGCCGTTGCCTACTTCCCTATGATGTACAACCACACCCTTGTTCCGGGTTACGGTGCCGCAGGTAGCACACTCGCTGTTGGACTCGACCAAATTGAGGTCTCCCCCGACGGAGTTTACCTCTACTACCAACCATGTAACGGAGGACTTTACCGTATCGAGACCGCCTACGTCGATGCCGCATTGACCAACGCCACCATGGCTGCCAGCCTTGGCGATCTCACCGAGCCCTTCGCCTTGACCCCAAGTACCGGTGGATCTACCATTGATGGAGATGGAAACGTCTATGTTAGCGACACCAACTTACTCGCTATCTGGAAGGTCACCCCTGAAGGATACGCATCCATTCTTGTTCAAGATGATGCTTTGATCTGGACTGATCTTATGTGGGTTACCTCTGACAAGAAGTTGTTGCTTCCAGCATCCCAAATGAGGCCTGGTGGAAACGGCTTGATGGCCGAGGGACCAAACAATATATTCTCCTATCCAATTGGCGCTGGTCCATCCCCAATTGATCACGCTTGAGTTTTCTTCCTTGACGATCACTCGGCTGAGATGTGAAGAAATTGATTCAAGCATCAAAGATCTGTATATATTAGTTAATTTCTCCCGAAATGTTTGACTCCTGAACTTCGGACTGTGGGTTCGTCTCAAACCATGTATATAGTTGATTAAAGGTTGTTCCTCTGAACTTAATTAGAAAAGTTCGATATTCTCAATACACTAGACTTTGCTTATTGATTGATTGACTGACGGACAAATGCTTGACATGAACATCACATTTCGTAAACATTCTCATAATTGCATTAAACGATCCAGAGTTATTCCTTAGGGCCTCAAAAATTCAAAACATAAGAATGATCGCAATATCTCGAACCGGTGTTCAGGCCATTCAATCTCCCTTATTTGTAATTCTAACAACCCAGCTTCTCAGCGGGCCGGCCTTCCGTAGCTTGTAGATCCTTTGCCCTTGTCATTCTATACGAATACCGAATGGGGTCACAAGATCTCGCGATTTCATTTAAGCTACATTTCGTTTCATACGTTACTTCACCCTGCCCATGCTTCCGTCAAAAATGTGATGGGCAATGTGAGCCATCTTATATATCAGAGTATTCACTATCTGAAACATTGCGAGTATTGGACTATTATTTAATATTCAGGATAGGCTATCATTGGGGAAGTACGGAATGAACTGAATCATTCAAATGAGTTGAAGGATTAGAAGTACATTACTGACGTGATTATCCGAAAGAGTCGCTGTTATAATTGACATGATCTACCTATTAATTCGCTGTTGATGGTTGATATCTGAACTCTCAAATTGCTGAGGCGATTATGATGACACCTCACCTAGCTGTCTACAGCCGTACCAATGTGCCCCAATTTATCTGACCAAAGCCGATCTCCAGTCTACCTTATACATACATCAGTAACAATCATATCATGTCTCTCAATCGGCATCGGTATAGTCAGTATTGGTGGTCCCCACGATGGTGCTTCGAACTTCGGAGTTCGTATAATTTGGACTTCAGTCAAACTTTTCATCAGCACTCGGAACAAATCCTGCCAGCCGGGCCCACCCTTATTAGTGATGAATCTCTCCACAGTAGCTTCATCCATAATAAGATACTTCAGATTTCCAATATTCAGCTCTTTACAATTCTTCTTCCCATCGTCCCACTCAGGAGGTGGCGGAGGTAACAACTCAAGTTCCGATAAAATTGCGTCAGGATGTGAAGCATCAAACATAAAGAGGGTTTCCCGATCACAATCGAACCAAACACCATTTCTTAACCAAGTAAAAAATCTGTAACATCGCTGTCGAGCTTCGCGGCAGACGTGGAAACAAGGAGGAAGACGTCTGATATCAGGATCCCGAGGAATCATAGTGTATCTATGCTGATCCATTGCATCCTCATTCTGCCAAGGCAAACGCTCTCTGCTGTGATAAGACAGAAGTGTGACTTGAAGTGAAGATCCCCATATCTTACGAGAATCATAGTGGACCCTTCGAGGTGGGCAGTGAAAGTGGGTCAAGTCGAAGACATGCTGGCGGAGCTCGGGGCATAGATGGGAAAACACCCTATCAAACGAGGTAAGAGGGGTGCAGTTGACATCATGATTGGTTGTTATCGATGCCATGATGAAGAATGAAAGGTCTTTCGTTGGGTTTGTGTGCTAGTAAAAGATATTGTCAAAACAAAACGAGGCTGTTTTTTGTGAGCCGAGGTTGTAGTGTTTGAGGTGTTATGATGAGGTTCACCAAGTAATTTTATCATAATGCAGTGGGTGGTTCTTTCTCTGTTTACGAGTAGGGAACATGTTCAATGAAAAGATAATCTAACGAGGTTGCCTTGGATTCCCCTATCGTTCTGAATTCACTTATCCATCGGTAATTCCTTCCCTATCTTGGACAGCAAAGCAAGGTGGTCAAACTTTTGACGATGAATAACTCTGAACCCTTCTACCTTCCTTCATCCGTTCCCTCCGTATTCCTTCCGAATTCCTTTTCTATTTAAAAACAGTGTATTGGCCAGTCAAACTTTTGACCGAACCTTCTTATCATTTTGAACCATCTTCTCCATACTCCTTTTCTGTTCTCGGGATATCACATGTGTAGGTCGACGTGGTAGACATGGACAATCTAAAACTCCGAACTGGCTTGACAGAGTTTATACACTCGTATAGCAGTCAAGGATACAGCGAGATGGATGAAATCTGTTGTCCACCTCAAATCTCATTGATCAAGGACGGTGACGGTGCCATCAGCGGAAGAATCACCATGACTTCCGATATCCTGAATCTACCGAGGCCCATTTGAATCATTTTGCTAATAACCGATATCCCTACTACGTGCACGACCCCACTAGTGGGTGCACAGACTCACGGGACATTTAGGACAAAAGCATAATTTCACACCAAAAAAAGCGATTTTAATAATTCTATTCAAATTCAAATAATTAATAATGCTACTTGAAATCAAAACAAATAGCTTTGAAGTATAAGGATTATATATATTTAAAATAATTTATT